>NQIM01000307.1:0-50705 GCA_003426235.1 Xylaria polymorpha
TCCACCACCACCACCACCACCACCACCACCACCGCCATCTCAACCTCAACCTCAACCCACAGCTCGCAGTCGCAGTCACCACCACGAACGCACCCCGAGTCGCCAAAACCGCACGTTGATGGAAAGTCATATTACGGTTACCTCTTCAATGACGACAAGTCGCCGAATGACACTTTGGATGCCCTCCTCCGAGCTCTAGGACAGCATATTGTTAGTTGCCACTAGCTACATCTATCTCTCTTTCTCTCTACGCGCATCATTTGTACTAATCCTTGACTGCCCAGATCGATCATATCGGCGATACAAACGACAAGCACCTCAATCCAAA
This sequence comes from Xylaria polymorpha, assembly GCA_003426235.1. NCBI lineage: Eukaryota > Fungi > Ascomycota > Sordariomycetes > Xylariales > Xylariaceae > Xylaria > Xylaria polymorpha. The sequence goes on from NQIM01000307.1 coordinate 329, forward strand.
GAAACTAGCCGCTTTCTATCATGCCGTAGGCGGTGATTATGATGCACTCTTCATTAAGTCACCCGATAGGACCATATCCTACATATGGCAGGCATTAGGAGTCCAGCATGCTCTTCAACCTACCCCAGATAACGATTTTGCGCCGCCATCTATACCCACCCTGACCCTAAGGGGATTTGTCAGATGGCAGTCTCTCCAGATCCTTCTCGGACCTGAAGAACATGTACCCTACCTACAGTATGCCGTCGCAAACTGGAACTTGAAGCATCCCTACACAGGCGAGCCTTTTCCTGCCGATTTGCCCGTCACAGCTTTCCCTGCCGTGTGCGACGCAGCAGTGGATGAATGGCACAGGGCTTGCGGGCGAAAGCTTCGGGAAGCTGCTACACCCAACGAGGAGGACGACAGGCCACCGCGGCGCCACGATTCTGATTCGCGCATACACACTACGTCTGGTAGCAAAACCCATGATGCATCAGCCGGAACTGTGCCTCGTCAGCGACCTGAGTCCGAGTATTTCCGGCGCAGACGCCCTATGTCTTATGTGCATGTATCAGAACCTCGGTATTCACAGCATACCAGTCATCCCACAGTACCGGAAGCCAACAGTAGGCTCAGTAGCAGCAGTGGTAGCTCGTTGGAAAATTTTACCAGAGGTCGGAGACACTCGGATCTTAAACCACCACCAGCTATTGTGAGGGAAGACACACGTTCTTCTGCACACCTAGATCCTCACCGCCCAACTCATATGCGTCGCCACAGCCACACCTACCAATCGCCGTACGTTGCCTCCGTTCATGATTCGGAATCAGAGTCTGAGACGCTGCGAGCGTCTCCACGCCACAATGGTTCCGCACCTCAACCGCCTCCAAGTGTTCGACGAATACCTGTAGCGCCTCCCATGCCGGCAACGACCTCAAGTCGAGTCCGTCGCAGTGACATGCGAGCGGACGAATCTCGGAGGAGCATCCCGGCCGAGATTAAGCAGAAGGTTGCCTCTTTCCTAGCGTCTTCATCAAATCGACATCGGAGTACTTCCAGGGAACCCGGCTCTGGTCTACATTCAAGCGTACGCTATCGGAAAGAACCCCAACGAACCCGCCTAAGCCGCAGCTTGTCCGGGGAATCAATCACAAGTGACGGGTCGTTGCCGGAAATTATTCCAAAATACCCGCGTGACAACCGCGAGCACGACCGCACCCGCGATCGCACAATAGAGCGCGAGCGTGAACGAGATCGGGAACGAGATCGGGAACGTGAGCGAGCTCGTGAGAAAGCACGAGAGTGGGAACAAGAGATGGAGAGAAAGAGCCGCAAAGAGAAGGCTTATTTACGCCCAGTCATCAACAGGAGAACTAGTAGTCACGCAGACGTTGATCGTCGACGAGAAGATATTATATGGGATGCCAGAGATCGGCGTCGAGAGAGCAGGGACTTGGAGAGAGAGGTTAGGCGAAACCTGACGTCTGATGAGCTAGATAGACGAGAGCGTCGAAGATATCAAGAGAGCGGGCCGAGCCCGACCATGACTGGTGTTAGTGGGAGGAGATACCCTCGTTGAAAAAAAGGCTCTGGATGATGAAATGTACGGAAATGAGGTTTCGCATGTTGGCAAGGAGTTTGTGGCGTTTTAGAGCAGAACTCTTGTTTGTACGGATGAAATGGTGTTCAGCGATGAACTATTCGGGATTTTGGGTCACAATTTTGCAGTATAGCAGAACAACGGGATGCTTGAATATAGAACGACAGACTCTGTGCCAATATACATACGAAGTGTTCACACGCGATTCTCAAGTATTCTCTCATTGTAATTAATAGTAGCAGCCTAGAGGAAGAGAATTTCCTCCTCTCCTAACCGAAGCTCACGGTGAGTTGCGAAGGTACGGTTTGGAATTGATCATGAGCCGATTAGGACGCGGAGCTAGTTGCAAAAAATATTAAAGGCTTTCTGTCAGATACTTAAAAGCGGTGCTTTCTGGATATCCCATCTGAAACGGTGAGAAATCGATGCGAAACTGAAATGAGTCCTTCCTATGTTAACTCGACGTTATGTCTAGGTTCGATCTCGCAGTCCGGAGGAATCCCAAGACATTTTTGCAATGAGTATATTGCGAGAGGAAGAGTCAACGGGTGATTTAGGCTGGGAACTAATCAAAGTAGAACTGCAACCGGCGCAGGTGAGTTTACTAATGATTTTGTGAGCTAGATAGGCTATAGCAGAGGCTGCTCGGTCACCAACAATGAGTTACGTTTTATTCCCTTGCTTCGACTAGCCTACTATGGTTTACTTAAAGTGTCGGCTATCTATCTTTTTATCATGTTTAGATATTGAAGCATGACCGGTGAATCGTTTGGGTAGGGGACTAAAGACAGGACGAGGGAGTTAAGGAAGAAACGACAAATATGAGAGAAGGAACAGGGGACAGAAAAGACAGCTTAAGAAGATCAAACGAAACAATGCCTAGCGCCACCCGAGTTCCTGGCTAGAGGGAATACGCATCTATGGAATTGTAGATAGAGTTGCGAGCGAAGTGAACGGACAGGGGTGAAAGCTGCAGCCACATCACCACGTGCCATGCTCATGGCAGATGTGTGCGATGAGAGCTCGGCGTCGTCAGCAGACTAGGAGTCTCACCGGTGGCCTCAAATCGTTTAGCTTTGCATTTGCCTGTGCTACATAGCAAGGCTCCAAGCTGTATAGATTGTGAACTGGAGGTCCTCTCAGGCCGAGCCACGTTTTCGCTGTTTATCTTGTATGACTTTACTTCTGCCACTTATGATCGATGAAATGATTAGGATCGTACGTTTCTCGCGTCTTTGGAGGACACTGCTGGGTACAACGCAGTTTTGTTGCTTGAATCTTCTCGTGTTGGGGTGAATCGTAGAATCGTGAAAGTTGTCTTGTAGACTCGCCTGAACTTCATAACTCGGAGGGAGGCGCGAACGAGTAGGCATAGAAGAATCCAGCTGATTGCGTCAATATATCGTAGCCAGCTTAACTACAAAATCCTGACACAGTGCTGTGGCCCAAACAAAATGAGACAAAAATTATACGACGATTCTCAAGAAGTAGTTGTGCAGAGATACATTAAGTATCTAAGCTCGGATGACCTTGGCAATACCATACTAGTGCTAGATAGATATTCCCAGATTTAAACCGGACAAAGATGAAATCAAGTCAAGCTCACAAACTGCCGACTTACTTGCGTACAATGCGCTTCTCGGCCTCGGCCTCGTTTCAGGCTCTGTATGACATAGGATCCTCACAAAGCAAGGTAAGACGACCGACTACCTTCACGAATAGGAGATGATCAACAATACCCTTATCATGGTATAGAACAGTCAGAAGCGTTGCACCAAAACGCCACCCGAAGGCAAACCTAGGCTTGAGACGTACCACGATACGTGTGATGGCTGGGCCATATCTTCCCACACGAGAGAAAGGAGGCGCTGGAGGGTGATACATACTCATTCTTCCGTTGAGACAGTGTGTAACTTGGACCTCCTCTCCGGTTATAAAATACAGGCTTGCAACGTCTAGACTCAAGCCACCATTATCAATCCTTGAATTTTTCCGCTAGTAGCTGATTAATATCATACATATATATGTTTTTGTTCCGATCCAGCACTTCGAATACAGTTGCAGCCACTGGCTCCCCGAGTAACTTATCGATAATATATCACTCCTCACTGGTGACGGTTGGTTCATCACTGCTTGTCGACGGCTCAACAGCGCAGCTTTGAAACGGCTTCCGGCCTCCAAAACCGGATATATCAGAAACGTATGTTATGTTACTGTTTGTAACGTCATTGTCACTCGTATTGTCTAACGACTTCATGATATGATAGCCGGCTGAGGTCCACCGGCATCTCACCAAAATTGCCTCAAGGTCTGTGGGTGCTGCTATTACTACCTACTTCAGAAGAGTTCAAAAGCCTCGTATTCACTCTATAAAAACTCGCCGCTCACAAGATCCAACAAAGCGCCTAGTATACCCCCCCAAAGACTCCCTCTTCCCGTCAAAGCCCACGACAAACAACATGTGCATCGGGACAGCAACCTACTTCATCCAATGCGGGCACTCGGCCATAGAATGGCGCCAGTGCCGGATCTACCACTTCACGCCGTGTCCCCGGGACCCCATCAGCATGCCAGAGGAGTTCCGCGACGAGACGTGCAACCACCGCTGGTGTCTGGCCGACGGGCTGCCGTGGAAGTGCTGCGGTTGCAGGGAGCTGAACAAGTGGGGAGACTGCATGGGCTGCATGCACGTCAAGTGCCCGCGCTGCGCGCCCGTCAACGAGGCCCCCGGAACCCGCGGATATAAGTTCAAGGACCCCCGATATCTCCTATGGAAACGACGCTATGAGGCCCAGCAGCGCGCCCGGGGGGGTATTGGCTGGCACAGACTCGGTATGATGACGAGGAGCTTGGGTGGTGGAATGTTGGAATAAGAAAGGGGGGTGGATGGGAGGGAGGGTGGTTTGATTTTCGATTCTGAGGTGAATCCAAAGTGAAATGTGACTAAGAGGGAATATGGCAAATCAGTTTTGCTGCCATCTCAGGGAACCGAAACGGCTTTCGCCCGGGCTACAGAAGCTTGAATGATTACATGATATCATAGCCCCGAAGCTTAGCTGAAATAAGAGAGCTGAGTGATTCCTATTCCGATTTTTCCGTTATGACATCTGGTCATTCGCCATCCCATACGAGACATCATCGAAGCCGAAAAGTACTGACAAATAACCTCTAGTTGGGTCTCGAACAAGACTCGGTGCAAAGAACGAGCTGTGAAAGGCTAGAGAGAAAGTCAACAGGTAACATCATATAATATGTCGGTACGAGAGATTACTGCGTTATTCAGATAAGATGGAAAGTGAGTGACGACGTACTTAATATAATTAATTACCTGGCAGTACTTGGTAGCCATCGGCTTTCTGGGGTCAGTATATGTAGATCTTTAGATGATTATTAAGATGAAGGCCGTCTATAACACCTCGTTGTTAGGTGGTGCTGATAGGATTTATTACGTAACATGGATGTGTTGGATAGATGCTTAGGGCTAACTATCAGCTACGTTACGTATTATGAGGTAGTTGGCAATAGTTTCTGTAATTATATATATGTGTGTGTAACAGGGAAAGAGAGATATAACGTACGAAGGAAATAAATTGTGAAAGATCAGCATTGGCGTAAGGCATAGTGACAACAGGAGCATTGTCCGTCATGAAGAAGGTCTCGCACGACTAGCACTTGGTGCTAGCGGCAGCTCTGACTATGCTAGGCTGGAATTCGATGTAGGTAGGTATGTAGTCGGGTTAGGTAGGTTGTTGCATACAAATGTTGAAATGTTAGTATAGAAGCCTCCGAGACTGGAGGTTCTAGCTTCCGAAATTGGAGTCCCGAGGGGCGTATCTAACAGCACCAATAAGACAGACTCTAGTTATTCTACTTTTTTTAGAATTAGTTTCTTACCATGATGGAATGCCTAGAGCCAATTAAAATCAGCCATTAATTTCAATCCCAACATCATTGATCTAGGACTGGATCGAGCTGTCTCTAAATCCCAAGAGTTACCTCATAATATATTGCTGTGACCATGTTATCCAGTTTTGGTACGTATTTCACTACAGGTCGAGTCAGACTTGAAAATGGAGAAACTTCCATCACGAATCATGGCTGGGGAGATGCTCGCCAACCTGGCAATTTGTGCCATCCTCTCACGGCCATGTTCCTTCATGATGATGAGACGATCTTGTGACCGGATACTCGGATCTCCTGATTGACCTAATCATGCGTATCTTTCAGTCAGTCTTGGCTATTGCAGAGTTCATATGATATGAGTCTATGGTTGAATGTGTCACTATTAATCCCTAATCTATCTTGCAAGGCACAGAGAAGAATCGCTGCTAGCCCTAGTAGCCGCAGACAATGACAAACTTGTCTACTTCTTCCTTCAATTTGCAATTACGCAGTCATGTGAGTTCCGCTAAATTGGATCACTCCAAAATGCTTTTGCAGAGGTATGACATCTTAAATGAGGCAGTCCGAATCAGAGAGGGTGGGCCGACCTGTCTGATCTCGTATTCACATTCCGTGTGCATCCGAAATAGCAACCGAGGCCGCCGACTTATAGCCACTAGCCAACCACATCTATGAACTGCGAATTCTGCCTTGCTATCGAACGGGACAGGACCCAGCGCACCTTGAAGCTATCCCAACGGGCATACCTCGAAAAGATCCTACAGGAATTCGGGTTCTGGGACCTTGATAAGCCCGTTGATCAGAGGTCTCGCCCTGTATAAGCTAGGCAGGGGTCCCACGGGCACTGCCCTCACGGGCACCCCTTAAAATTATCAATTAAAATATTAGACCTATGTTGACTAAGTGGGTAAAATAGCTAAAAATATAAGGTTAATTAATTTATATATAAAATTAAGTAAATTAACTTATTATAATTTTTAAAGTTTATATATATTTATATTTATATAGTAATATTATATAAAAGTTGTTACGAACCAATAGGAAGAGGGTCTGTTGGGCGGACCAAACGTGAGGAGACAATAGGACAAGTGTGGGGCTGGACCAGGAGACACGCTATAGCCGGAATGCACGAGTTACGTGATCAATTACTCAGTTACCAGCTCAGGGAAGGGGTGATCGAGTGAGTGAGGAATCACTCAGTTACCGACTTAGGAAAGGGGTAATCGAGTGAGTGAGGAATTATTTAATTACCGGCTTAGGGAGAGGGTGATCGAGGTGATTATGGCCGAGTAGGTGAAGGAGGAAATACTATATAGCTAGACGGCTTTCCTATGTAACTAGCCATTAGTCTTTTCTACTTTACTGTTTAATCTAAGTATATATTCAGTTCTTGGAACTGTGTATGAGGTTAACACTTTGACGATTTATTTCATTGCTTAGTTGACTTAGTTGCGCCTTTATCCCTAGGAATATAAACACCTACGAGAACCTCTAGCATACTGTGTGTACGTAGGAGGGTCGTTACAAAAGTATAAATGTTAAAATATTTTTTTTAAGTTTTAAAATTAAAATAAAAGTAAGAGAAAATAGACTAAAAATAATAAAAGTAATAAAATAAATTAATAATAGAACTATATAAATTAATAATAGAATAAATATATTAGTTACTATTTTAAACAATTGTTTAAATTATATATAAATATATTAAGTTAAATATAATAATATATTTTAGCTTAAGTAGTAATTTTTATTTAAAATAGCTTTAAATAAATAATAACGCTTTTTATTATTATTCTATTATTTTAATACTTTATANNCTTTTTATAGTTTATTTTAATTATTATAAATNTAATAAATATAAATATAACTTTAAAGTTTTAGCTTTTATTATATTTAGTTATAATAATATTATAAATAATTTAATATTAAATAATTATAGTTAAATAGCTAAAAGCTAAACTTTAAAAAAGTTTTTAAAAAAATAGAATAAATAGNTNAGATAGGTTAATAGTATAAAATTTAGAACTAGAGCTAAAAAATAATTAAAGTAATAATTATAAATATAAAATTTTTATTATTAAAGCTAAATAAAATAGNNTTTAATAATAAATAATAAAATATTAATTTTTTTTAATAGTTTAGTAATAACTAATCTAATAAAAGTTTTTAAATAAGCTTATAGCGTTTAAATATTAATAAATAAACAATATTTATTAATAGTGGACTAACAACGTTTAAATATATAGGATAGCTTAGTAGCGGCTAGGAAAAACGCAACAAAAATAGTACTAATAAATTCCTTAAACTGTAGAGATCCTAAAACTAATGATTATTTAATAGATAAACCGCCACGCGGGTTTAGATAGATGATTCCGGGATGGGGGCACTATAGTACCTAGGTACAGAGTACCTTAGGGAGAGATGCCGGAGCGCCACTGTGGCGCAGACGACCCGAAACTTGCGGGTGCAGCCACAATAGCCCGCGGCCAGGGAGCTCCCTACCGGTACTTCCTAGAATAGTTGTAGGTAGGCACCTGGTTCGCACCTTTGCTGGCTTAGTAGGTAGCTAGCGTAACCATGCCGCAGTAGGTAAGTACTACTCCATCCCACTTCGTTGTCTGGGTATCTGATAAAGCTGCATTGCCTAGTATATTGGCATACTTACGGCTCTTGTTCTTCACCATCTCGCTAGCTCTCTCTGACCTTTCTCGGCATTCTGTTTCTTCATGGCTATGTCTCTATGGCACCGCCCTACTCTTCACTATGAGTGAGCTTTTGGACAGGTACAACGACGCTTTCAGCCCTGGATCGTGACGCAACATGAATTCCCTATGGCCGTCAAAGCAAGTCGGCGACGGCTCCGAGGCTGTCAAGAACGCTGTCGATGTCGCTGACACTGGAGTTGCCGATATTGGCCCCGGGTTAACAAGGACGCCACCTAACCTCTCGTCCCAGAGACCCCCCCTCCAGCGGAACCAGCTACCATTGAATCCTCCCAACCAACCGCCTCCGGCTGCTCCAAATACGCAGCCTGCCGACTCACTCTCGTTGGCACAACTTCGGCGTATCGTTTCCGAATTCCCCAGAGCAGAAGCGGCTGCATACGACTTCGAGTACGCTGACACAGCACCCCATGCGGAGGAGATAGACGAGTGGTTTTCCTACCAGTTCTGGCAGTTTGTCCGTCTCGTCAATGCTCAGAGAGCTTACGAATCCCAATGGGAACATGATCTGGCTGCGAAGGAAGAGGAAGTTATATGGGACGAGGCGACCGAAGACGTTAGGTCTACCTTTATACGTCAAGCTTTGAACGAGGCGAGGTCGGAAGACTCTGCCGTCCGTACTGCCGCAACAGGCAAGCTTGTTTACCTCGTTTTGGGTAGATGGGCGGATACCGCTGGTCCTCCTACCGGTGATACGTTGAAACTTCGAACATTCGCAACCTCGAGACAGCTCGTTGCCATAAAGGCCGGCGTTAAAGCTATCGCTGAGCTAGGCGGCGTCTCTGTGATCTGGAAAGAACTTCGCAATGACCTTGATTCCGCCTTGTATGTTGTTAGATTTTCTCGTGTGCCTCTGGCCTCGCTGACTGTAGCTTAGATCTGACGAGATGGTTGTGTCACAAGCTCACAACAGGCAGGAAGTTCAGGATGGGCTTGTGAACTTGATGACGATCATGTACATGTTTATCCAAGTAGTCCTTGGAGATCCTGAGGGGATGGAACCGGTGCGAGAGCAACTTAGTAAGTATTGCGAATCACGCAGAACAAGACCAATAGACTAAATATGACAGTATCATTGCAACCATGCCTTCCAGTATACATGCTTGCAGTTACGACGAAATTCCGTTTCTTTGAGCCAAAGGACGATGCCGTCGTTGTCCCTCATGTCCAAGTTAGTCTCCTCTTTCGCTAATGGTTTCGAGCGTACTTCCTGACTGTTGTGTAGGCACTCCTAATGCTTTGGAAATCAATTCTGCTTGTTTTTGGGGGTACTAAGGAAATCGACGAGACAAAGCGGGCCCTTAGGGAGAGTACCTCTGATGACAAGGACAAGAACATAATCACTGCTTCACCTCTAGATTATCACGTCTTCCGGCAGGAAATCACCTCAAAATACCCGGCATATATGCCTCCCCAATCAAAAATACCGTTGGATTCAGACAATATCTCGCTATTACCACCTTTGCCTAACCACCCCACTAGGAATAACGGTTCTAACGGAATCTTGCCTGCCCCTCCTGGAACACAGAGTGGCGGTGCTTCCATCCTACATCAGCCTGTGCACATCGCTACCCCTGCACCCTCTCCGCCACCTTCTCCTACTTTAGGTGGGAAAGGGGGCAAGAAACAAAATTACCAGACAAACCAGAATTTTCCGTTTCTGTACCCACCACTAGACGAGACTAGCAACAGTGCTGGGGGCAAGGGTGCTGCGGGATTCCAACAAGCCCTGGTCGGACGAAAATGGGAAGGCAGTGATGTTCCTGCTTCTATTCTTGAGGCAGGCGAGCTGTTTTCTAGGAGAGTGCGTATGACGCGCGCCACGAGACAACTTTGGGAACAACGCCAGCTATTTCAGAGGTTTGATCGAGGTTGGGAACAGCCTGAGAATGAGGAGGATGAGATCACCGAACTGGATCTCGATACCCTAGGTCTCGACGATGACCACATCGACTCGGATAAACTTCTCGATTTTATCCAAAAAAGAGAGAAAAAAGCGCAGGCGCCCACAATTGACTATGGTCCCAACCAAGGCGTCTCGATTGATATAAAACGACGTCTTGAGGCTGTGGAGGAATTCTACGTGGGTTATGCATTATGCCTATGCACGGTGACTTAGTGCTAACTGCCCTCAGAAAGCTTCCCTACCTCAGCTGCAATCGTTGGTAATTGTGCTCATGAAAGTTCTTCTAGCCTCGGTGACGGCAAATATTTCAACTGGCTCCTTCACTCAGCCCGGACCAGCACCAACAACAACTACTCGTGAAAGCGGCAGGCCCGTTTGGAACCGATCTGTAGATAGTTCATCAGGAACTAACGGTTCCCTGAACCAAGATCTGGCAGCACACATAAACGATGCATATGCTGGGAGAAACATGGAAATTGAAGCTAAAGCGTCAACTGCAGTCATCCTCCTACTCCTAAAATGGCTAAAGATATCACGTAAGCACCACAACACATTGGTTGGAACAGAAGTACCTAACTTTTGTAGATATCTTGAAATTCGAGTACTTAACTCAGCTCCTGCTAGATTCTAATTATCTGCCACTAGTGCTGAAGCTATTCGCCCATCAAGATATTCAGCAGGTTGTTGATAGCAAAGCAGACCATATCGAGCACAGGTAAGCATTGCACTACAATCTACTACCTACCCGGTCTGACACGGTACAAGCTTTTTTAATTTCTGCAACCAACGCGCACAGCCTGGTGATAAGCTACCCACTGAGCCTATCGAGATTGAGGCCGCAGATGATGAAAGCGAGGATGAGGCTGCACCTCCACCCATTAGACGTCGACGGTCACCGCTAGATCCCGAAGCTGGCCAAGCGGAGCACGAAGGGACTTCAAAGCAGACTGCGGAGCAGAGTTCCGGTCGTCCTGAAGTAGATGAGCTGGGTTATCCTGTCAATCCCTTGCCCCAGGAACCTATCACCGACTTTTCAAGGCGGAACTTCTTCGCACTCATCAACTACCTGCGTATTATGCAGAAGATATGCAAAAACAAAGCACATCGTAACTTACTGCTTGTGCAGTACAAGTCGTCCAACATTATTCGCAAATCTCTGAAAATCCCCCAGAACGAGCTGCGCTTATACACGCTAAAACTGTTCAAGAATCAAGTCCCCTACTGTGGCCGTAAGTGGCGGCAGAGTAACATGCGCGTGATTACTGCAGTTTACCTACATTGTCGACCGGAGTTACGTGACGAGTGGCTTGCCGGGAGCGACGTCGATGCCGAAGTTGAGGAAGCCCTCCCTCTGGAGCAGGCCCTTCGGAGTCTGACGCACTGGTTCAACGTCCGTATGTATTCGGAAAAAATGGCGCCGGAGATTAGAGCCGCGCTCCGTAACCAGCAGGATTTCTTCAGGCGTGAGCTCGAGAAGCTTGAAATCTGGGGTGAAGGCAGTGTAAACAGTGTTCCGTCGCAGCACGACGGCGGCAATGGGGAGTGGGAACAACCACCTCCTTCTGCGTTATTTTGGGGATGAAGAATTGGCTACCTGCTATGCATTATTGATGATACGGGAAAAGGTGAAATAACAAGACATTAATTGGAGCGTGCCGACCATTGGTTCCATAAGAGGGACGAATTTGAGCATGGACAGAAAGCGTTATTACACATGCTAGTCTATCAAGCATTGCCTACGGGAGGGTTGAGGAAAGATTAAACTGTACCGTTTGGCTCCAGTGTGACAAGCGCTGGTGTTCTATTGCTTTATTTAGGCAATACTAAACATGCGTACAAGAAGGCTACAAGAAGCGAACGGCCATTAGCTGGACGAGTCCTGACGTGAAAGTAAATTGCTCTCTAGCTAATAGTCATCTATTTAGCTACTATCGCATGTCCCCCTAACTTAAACCATGGCAGTGGTCATACCTCGTACAAAACTTGAGACTGGCATGTGCATTCTATAGCGAAATAAATATCAGATCTCGTATGTCACGAACATGTTTAGACTGGATGTTATGAGAATAAACATAAATCGGGTATTTTTGGTATCAAGAAAGAAAAAAAGGAAAAAAAAGACAACAATGCTCGAACAACCGCATTCAAAGCAAACAAGGAGACATTGCAGTCAGGTTTCCTGCGTAATGACAGTCCGACCAGACCAGACCAGACCAGACCAGTGAACACCAAACGTAGATGCATATGCGCGTGCGTTCGTGGTATCAACACATCCTTCCCCCGGCCGACCCTCCCTGATACTCCCCAGTAGTGAAGACAGGCATCCGAGCCCAGTCCCTACCGATAACACACAAGACTCCGTCCTTACCCTCTACCTTCGAGCGCCTGACAGGAATGGTAATGACACCTAAGCCGACACCTGCTCTTGTCCTGTAATACCGTATCTACGGGCTGTAGAGATGCTCCTAATTTTTTCTAAACAGCCGTTTTGTGCTGCCTACCTTCCCTATCTCGCCAAATCTGTCGTCTAGGATCTTTTTCTGATGCCCTTGCGTCTGTGAGGACTGTGATGACCTCAGCTGTTCAGATGAAGCAGAAGCAGCGAGTCGCTCACCACTAGCTAGGCGAACCTTATGCTTCACACTCTCAATCCAAGCACGGCTTTCGTCACTAATTTCCCTACGTTTGACCGCTTTAGGCCCAGCAAGCCCGAGGGAGCTATCCTCCTCGTCCCAATCTACGTGCGATGAGGCCCGTGACCTCACCGACACCTCAGACGCTGGTGTATTGACATTTTCCTGCAACAAAGTTGAAGTCTTAGCCAATGGCGTTTTGGGAACCTTAGGCATTCCTTCCTCGCCTGGATTTCTTCTAGTCTTCCGGACGGTGATGGGTGTCATTGGCGAGTCAAGTGCGGAGCCAGGACGGCTTGCAGGACTCGACCCTGTGCGCTTGCTTGCTGCGACAACGGCGTCGGTAATTTCAACTTTACCCTCGCCCTTTGATCGGGAACCGTGATGGATTGCATAATCTCGTAGATACTCTCCGAGGTCGGACCACCCACCACCTACTCGTACCATTACTCGCTCATTCTGTTCACCTACACACCGAATGAAGAGTTTAATAGGCATCTCGCCAGACCGTGAGAGATGATAGAGTCGTATCCCTTGGCTACTCGTTGATCTTGGACGAGTGTCTCGTACCGGAGCCAGCATGAAAGAGGGTGTTGTACTTCGTGAATATGAGGGAGTCCCCATCCGGGACTCTGCTCGCGAAGAAAGCGCCGAGGTTGGACGACGAGATGGATCAGAATGACGGGGCTTCGGTCGTGAAGGCAATTGAAGGTCAGGTGGGTTCAGGTTAATGCCACGCTTTTTCAATTCAATCTTTGCTGGTATGGTTTCAAGTAGTTCCCTGAGTTGCTTCTGTAGATGATCATCGTCGTTGATTGTACTAATTATGCTCATGCGGCTCGGGCTACCGAGCTGACTGTCCCACTCAAACGATGCGTCTGGGTCGAAAACTTCGGGCGGTTCAAGAGGAGTCCGGGGTGGCGAGCTATCAACTTCAGGTAATGGCGCTATCTCAGGAAGGTTTTTGAACGTAACCGAGGTCGATCTAGGCTTGTACCTTAGCGGCGGTGAGCTAGGTGGACTTATACCATCGCTTGAGAACGGTTGATCAGGGTCTGGTAGATTAGGCAACTCGGGCTCCATGGACGCTTCACGAAAGGTACCACGATCAGAATAGTCCGGCGAGTAGCTCAAGGAGCCATGGCGAACAACGGAAGCAACCGAGGGATTACTACTTTTTCGTGCTTCAAGATAGGTCGGGGGGAGCTCAGGTTCTTCATCTTCCTCGTTCACTGATTCCAGTATGGAAGGTTCGAAATCCTCTTCGAAAGGAGGCTTCAATAGTACTTCCTGCTTCGGTAACTGATGAGCAGGCTGCCGGACAATATTTCTGTTTACTTCTGACAAGATGAGGTTTTGGCGGGGGTAGTGGTCATCATCTTCCACATCTTCTGACCCGTCATAAGTCGGATTTGGTTGTTCCTTCGTTGGTTTGATCCGTGGTGCACTAAATGAAATAGCAGGTAAGTTTTGGTTATTGGATTTCGGTGACACCGCGTTATTTGTGCCTTTGTCATGGTCATGCTTAGAGTCTTCCAACCAGTCTCCAAATTCAATGACACGCTGATGTGCGGTATGCTTTGATGGTCCATTAACTCTCGACGTCGTTCCCTCAACACCTTTGCTCGACTGATCCGCTAAGATTCTGACTGCCCAAGATTCTCGATCATCTTCTTCGAAAGGTTCATAGTCCGAAAATACTGGACTTGTAGGCATTTTCGTCGGGCTTCCATCTTGAACTTGATTATTCGGCCGGGGGGGGGTTTGGGGGAGAGATTGTCTGTTCATGACGCCAGTCATAGGAATTTTTGAGCACTCGTATTCTCTCACTTTTCGCTCGGCTGCAATTGTCCATGTCTGCGTAGTTTCGTTCAATGGTTTCCATACGGTCTAACCATTCTTCGGGGAGTGTGTCCGCCATTCCCTCAAGCACATCTAGCATAAAGTCTAGATCGCGGCCCGGTCTTGCGACCTTCTGCTGCAAAACAGTTTTTATAACCTCGAAGTCTTTTTGCGAAAGGTATAGCATCGAAGGACCGGTTTCCTTCTTACCCTCAGTAGAATCAAAAGAGGAATTCGAGGACAACTCGATAGCGCTCCACCCAGACCGTAGAGCTACCTCAGCATCAGCGATCATTATTAGCAACGATGGAACCTTGCGCAAAACAACTAGCCGGATACTCCAAGTATGTAACAGCCTTGAAAGCTTAGATAAGGCAGGTAGAGCCTGGACGGTAATTGCAGTGACGACAGCAGTTAGGTCCTCCATTTTGGCGAATGAGAACGCAGAAGCAACAGAACGGCCTGCATCAGAGAATGGAGTCCCTGGCCGGGATAGAGGAAGAATATGGTTGTGTAGGACTTGATTCTTGATGTCCTCTAAATCCAAACCCTCCATATCCTGGTGTATCTCCTCGATTCGCTTCTCGTACCGGATCACATCGTCGGCCGGAAGGCTACCGTAGTAAATAACATTAGAAGACGAGGTAGCCTCGTGAATGTCTCTGGATGTCTCAGGTTCGAACAATTTCCTTATCTTGGGTGGAGGTTTCTCGAAGCCGTTTGATGTGCCGGCCGAAGGCCATAGCCACTCAGAGAGCTCATCAAGCCAATTATGAATCGTCTTAGAGGCAACAGCAGTTTTCAGAGCAAACGCCTGCTCAGACACAGATGCTCGCTCCAGACATGCTTTGAGGGGACCAGAAGGAGATTGAAGAGCCTCAACAGCCGTCGCCGGTGTGAGATGCGAAAGCAGATCATCAGGCGGGTGTCGCTGGCGAGCGGGCGAGGGCGACTTAGTACGCAAAGGAGGCGGTCGTGCCCGTAGAGTGCTTCGAGAGCCGGTGGGCGTGGAGAGATGTGGTTCAGACATGGTAAGCGGTTTATTTTTTATCTCTTTTGCGGTTCCTCGTCGTCAGTAGTTTTTCCTGATAACAGGCATAGTCTGATAAAACAGATCAATCTGAGACGAGGGGAGGATTCATGTAGAGGGGCCCATCGTGTGAAGCAACGGGTTGAGATTATCGTCTGGAGTTGGCATGGCCCCAAACAGAATTTCGATCACTCTGTTCACCGTCTGTCCTACTAGTTCCTCAGGACCATGTGGTTGATAGCAAAGATAGAGCGGACTATGTCTAGGTTGATCGTGGTGTTTCTGGAAGACGAACAGTCGCTGGGAAAATGGTCTCGGATACCACGGTCTGTTGCAGCATCGGGGGGTGCCGAGTCAAATTAAAGAAAGAGAGACAGAATGAGTGTCTTGCGAAAGTCGCGGCATGTAGGGTTGCACTAGGTGCGATGGAGAGTTATTTTACAATGTAAAGAGTGACGTTCGACAGCGGTATAGTCCGTTAACCAATGCGATTGGGATCGAGGTTTCAGGTATACGCTGGAGATGGGACAAAAATGGATGATGGGAAACAGAGAAATCGGATGAAAATCGGGGCCTTGTACGACTACCGGTACGAGGAGAAAAAAATGGAGGACAAAGACGGTCGTAGTCAGTGAGGATACCGAGCCATGGATGGTAGGTATAGGATGAGTGAGGATCCGTTTGTTTGATGGGCGGCTGGCTGAATGAGTGTTTCGGTCACAGACCAATACTCCTAACACATGTCGTCGACGGGATTCCAAGTTCGGTCGGATGATTCTGATTAGCTGATCAATCGGTAGTCGGCAGGCATCGAAGCAGGGAAGCAGTACAGACTGCGCATTCTCTATTCCGGGTCCCACTGCCAGACACGTCTTGTCCCCAAAGCAAGAAGTGAAAAAACTGAGAAGGGGTCGGGGGATGGGGAGGAGGAGATAGAGCCTGAGGCTGTCGCGAGATTCAAATTGGAAAGCTCATTACAGTAGAAGGAGGAACCAGAGCTAGGTAGTACTACCTACATGTAGCATAGGTACTATTACTTATTACTGCTCTTGCGCGACATACTTACAGCACGCTGTAGTACACTGCCAGTAAGATACAGCAGATGCCTGCTGTCGATTTATTGCAGCACGCGGCAACCCAAGCTGCAGACCTTGCCCAGATGGGGACTAAGGTGTTGTTTTAGCAAGGGGGTCACAGCAGTAGCGTGCAGCTATGCAGAATGAGGACACCCAGGATAGTTTAGCGACCAGTCCGCCCCAGAAAAGCAACCAAATAGTTGACAGTGACATGGATAAACCCCTGTTCCCTAGCCGTTGGCGACCCAAACAATATCTAAATTAATGACAAGAACGTATACTAAACTGCCTACTGTACTATTGCGTTGAGACAAGCTTGAATGAAATATACTACCATAGTTTATGAGTTATATTTACTAATCTACAATACATAAGTACACTTGACTATATGATTGAAATGATCCCCATGTGCTTCTGCCGGTTGTTCTACCTACCTGGGTGGTCGAAGGAATTAGATTAGGTACGTGCGAGCTATATAAAGAACAGTACTATTCAAGCTCGAAGGAACTACTTGGACCTAGATAATTTAACACGTACCTACCTAGCTTGCTTACCTCTTGTAGCACTGTGCGTTTACTGTGCACTGGCTTGGTATATGGACCGCTTGGGCGCTTCTAGCCGAACCTCTTCTCAGAAGCTCGCCCAAAAACAAGGATAGGTACGCATATGCCAGCGCTCGATGAATATAAATAAATTAATATCCAAAATCTCTCACAACAATGAGCTGCTGTACCCAAGCAGCATTCGAATGACCGTACCTAGCCTTAACTTATATTCTATCCCAGTATACATACGCGCCCAGGTGCTTCAATTACAGGCGCTACCTAACGCTGAGGCTTACACAACCCCCGCCATAGGGATAAGCTAAGTTAGGTACCTACAGTACAGTAGGTATACTACTACTTCAAGGTTGTACCCACTACAAGTAATGTTTCAACAGGTACATATATGTACCTAGGATGGTCGGCATCTCGTGTACTTAGGCATGTGTAGCCACTGCCTTGATCTACGGTAGCGGGGTCCTAATAAGCTCAGCTAGTGCATGGCAATGATGAGGCGATCTTGCGCGTGATTAGAATCCCACGACACTTTATCTGGTGCCATTTGGCCTTGCAGCACATTGAAACAAAACAAGATCATGACGCTCGCCAACCTATAGATAATGCGCTCTCGACAAATGTAAACACGGCATTCATAGGAAGTTGGTGCCTACCCTAAACACTGCGCTACATACCGGAAGCAGTCGGCGCACGGAAGCACTGTCGTCATCATGGGCGTCCTTGAATTTGCATCTGCTCTATTCGGCTGGGTCTATACACTTTGCTGGTCATTATCCTTCTACCCACAAGCATTTCTGAACTTCAGGAAAAAATCCACCGGTGGAACGACAGTTGATTTTCCCTTTCTTAACGTTCTTGGTTCGTTGAGATACACCCTGGCTCCTAGGCACGGGCGCTGACTCAAAATATCATAGGCTTCGCTTGCTATCTTATTTACACCTGTGCACTCTACTGGTCGCCGCTCATCCGTCATCAGTATGCCCTCCGGAATGGAGGCCATACACCAACCGTGGCCTTTAACGATGTCATATTCGCTGTCCACGCCCTTATTCTCACTGCTGCCCTAAACACACAATACTTTCTACCGTCACTATGGGGATTTGAACAGCAATCGGCGGCCCGGAAGCCCTCCCGCTTCATTACCGGAGTCTTCACCGGCTGTATCACCGGAGTTATCCTCATTATATTCGTTGTTGCGTCACAACCGCCAACTGCCGACCCGAAGATTTCGTGGGCGTGGCTAGACGTAATCTATGTTATCTCCTACGTTAAGCTGCTCGTCACCGTGGTCAAATACGCGCCGCAGCTTGTATATAACTCGCGCAACCGCAGTACTAAGGGCTGGGACATCTCGCAAATCTTGCTAGACTTTACTGGGGGCTTGTTGAGTATTGCACAGCTGGGTATAGATTCGTATCTACAGCGTGACTGGTCTGGTGTAACCGGTAACCCAGTCAAGTTCTTCCTAGGCAATGTGAGCATGTTCTACGACTTGTTATTCATGGGACAACACTATTGCCTCTACAGAGACGATGGACTAAAAAGTGGTGGAGAACGAGAGACACTTTTAGAAAGAGGTGAAAATGATAGGAGACTGGATTAATCTCGGCGGATGGATACCTGTATCGTGTTTGGAGGGGGTTATGCAGGCAGTGAGTTCGGTGAAAGTGTTTCAACGGTCTGTCGAGAACGAGATCTCTGACCGTGACAAGGTTACATTCACCTACCTACTAAAGCCTGGCGGCTATATGGCCAGAGTCAAGATAGGCACCAAATCTATAATACAGGTCTAAAGTATCGACGCGGCCCCCAGAAGACCAGATACAACCCAGCTAACTAGCAGCGGCTAAAACAGTCCAATAAGTGCTACGCAGTATGGATTATTGAATTTGCATGTGACCCCGGGTGAAACCTACCTATATACATGATGATCAACAATCAATACCCGCATGCCTTGTTTTGAAACATTACCATAATGTAGCTGTCAAGGTAGTAGCACATTGATGAGACGGTTGGATTTGCTCGTTAAAATATGTTGGAATATGGTATGTATAGTTTAGCCACGTGAGCGAAGTCAAGGATCGTGTGCAGAAGTACCCCATATAAATTATAGCTGACCTGAAAATATATAACAAAGATTGAAGCAGATATCTACCTTACCTATCCTACTAGTTTACCTGTTAGTATTGAAAGGGTATAAAAAAGCATATGCCACTATCACAAAGCATTTCCAAGGCGCATTAGGCGTAAAGTACATGTACCTCCCTCATGTACTTTTATACGTGATGCCGGTATCTACCTAGGTACCTACCTACCTATGTACATAGAGTTAGGTATGTATGTATATTAGTACTAGCGAGTACTATATAACTAGTAGCCTAGCCTTGTAGCAACCTAAAAGGTAGCCCATTAACTGAAGAACGGTTGCCTGGGGACAGGTGTCTTTGTACTATTACTTGCCCTACTATATTTGTATATATAAGTATATGGCTTACAGACTATAGACCCTAGCACTTAGTTTTAATACAACCTAGTCCTTAGAATAGATCTTTAGCCTAGTATAGTAATTGTACTAAATTACGGATTACTTTTAAGGAAAGGATTTGTAGGTACAAATAGCTATTTGCGCAGCTTTACAGCAATATACTACAATTACTGCGTACGTAAAAAAAGCACAAAAAGTACCTTGTTTTAATTATCTTAATACCTATCCTTAAGCCTTAACCCTACTTACCGCCAGCCCATACAAATTTTACAATATTTAACAACAATAGTACTAATAATTTCGAAAAAGAAACTAAGCAGGCAGCTATTTAGCACCTAATCAGCGCCCCTTAAAACAACATAGTAGCTAGTATTAATAAACAGGTTAATACTTTAGTAGTAAATATTATAAAAAACTTAGCGAAATAAAAACTATAATAACAAATATAATAGTAATAATATAAGCGATAGGCAGTAAAATTAACGGTCCTATTTTAGATCCTATCCTAATATTAAAAAATAACAATCTTTTTTAAAATCTAGCAAATAGAATAATAATTAACGCTATATATATAAAAAAGCTAGCTAATATTATTAATAAAAAAAGCTTAAGGATTTATTACTAAACNTTTAAAAGTATTAAGGGGCAGGTATTATTTAAATTAAATAGGAATAGTAAGTTTAAGCTGCTTTTTTTAATGTTTTTGTATTTAATAATATTGTTAAATTAAGCATTTATAAGGCTAAAAACAAAGTAGTATTTTTTTTAGTTTTATATTTATAATATAAAACTTTTTATTAATATATAACTATAATTATAATTATTATTATAAACTTTATTTTAGTTATATAAAGCTTTATTTATTAGTAAGCGTAAAAAACCGAACAAAAAATCAGTTATAAATAGTTTAAAAATAGGTTTAAAATTAAGTTTACTACTAAGTTCTAGTTTAAACAATTTTAATATATTTTGTTATATATTATTAAACAACATTTTAAAAAATAAAAAATAAACTTTTATATAATTAACTTTTTATTAATTAATATTGTTTTATTTTTTATAACTTTTAGTATTATTATTATCTAGTTATTTTAAACTAATAAATATATTTTAATAAACCTTTATTAATAATATATTATTTATATAGTTTAACTAGTTAATTAATAAAAATATTTTAAGCTTTTTATTTTTTAAATATAAAAAATAATAAGCCCCCGGAACCACCCCCCGGAATCACCGTCTCGTCGTTGATTCAATGCGCATATAGCCCAAGACCCCTAAACCTAGCTGTGGCAACAACTCTACATGATTATCGACAAGTTCGTGTTGCGAAAGTAGGTGAATAGGTAGACTAGACATACGCTAATAGACGCCGACAGTAATTCTAGACTTGTTCCCCCCGACGCCTCGCTGCCCATACAAGACCACCACTAGCAAGTCTTTGCGAGCATCATCGCGTCTGGCAGCAAGATACTGGAGTCCTTCGGGTCTGTCAAGGTCTCATCGCCGCCGCCATGCTTCTTGAGCTAGGTCTACGTACGACTTATTAGTGTGAGATTACAAGCTCGGTGAACAAGTTGCTTCTTCATATGCTGCTAGCTTTTAGTATCGCTTTGGTGTTGGGTACGTAGTCGTTACTAAATCTTCGTCTATCGTAATGTAATCAACTTTACCCAGCAATGAGTACCTATGTGATCGCCCAACCATCTGCATAATTCAGAGTGCTCAGCGTAAACCAATAACCGCAACTACGCCCACGTTTCTCAGCCCAGCCTAGGTTGCCAGCTTTGTCAAGAGCGACACCTATATTGAGAAGTTATACCAGACATTATGCTGACCTAGAACAGGGTTATATCCCTGTTTGAGTTAATATCTCTGTCGTCGTAGCAGGTAGTTGGCGAAGTCTAGACGGTTCGATATTTCCTAGGGATTTTTGACTCTCCCATATCCTCACGAAAATAAGTAGGCTGTGTTTGATACTTGTTAATATTATATGACCTAGTCCAGAAACATTATTCGGATATTTTACTTTATCTATAGTTATATCTCGACCATGTTTCCCAGCTTAACGGGGTTGGTTTTAGTAGGTAGCGTTAGGATACCTCCCTTAGAACAAAGGACATCTAGGTATATAACCAAGGACTAGCCTACGAGTAATAACAACGGTCTCTCCATTCCCCCTTCCTTGAAATATGGACAAATAAGTTCTCTATCCAAATACTGATGCACCTTTGGACTATATAATTCTCTGCTTCCTTGTTAGTATGCCAATCGACATCATTTTTTATTTATACTAATGAACAGGAGAGAGCCGACGCCACTTAC
This sequence comes from Xylaria polymorpha, assembly GCA_003426235.1. NCBI lineage: Eukaryota > Fungi > Ascomycota > Sordariomycetes > Xylariales > Xylariaceae > Xylaria > Xylaria polymorpha. The sequence goes on from NQIM01000307.1 coordinate 22,394, forward strand.
TAGAACCAAGCACTTCGCGAAGTTGCGCAATGTGAATGTGGCAAGGAATATATGTCTGGTGACGGAATACTAGCCGCCCATTTCGAAGTGATTTAGAAACATAATCCCACTTGAGATTAATAAGCTTGATTAATGTGCTGCCACTGTAGTGTTGACATGATTCATATTGGCCGGTAAAACAATATCTGCCTTTTCACTGATACTGAATTAGTCTATGTGGTTATAACACCACTTGTTAACCTAATACACATCTATGGCTAACTAGTAGGTTCACTTAATTAGAAGGGGAGCATTTTGATCGAAAAGAACGCAATAGTTAAAAAAAGAAAAAAGAAAACAAGCGTGGAGGATAGCTAACCGTTGGTACGTGTAAAGCTAAGCCGTATGTCTCCTTTTCTCGTATTTCCCCGTAAACACCCCGATTACTGGTATATAGGTACGAAATTGTCCCATGTTAGCCAACCCCTTGAGTTGCCACTCGCTTTACTTCAACACGCGCACACACAGACATACGCACATAAAGAGAGAGAAAGAGACAGAGAATAAAAACCTGGAATTTACACCACTTCAAAGTCCTGGAGCAGAATCGCCAGCGGACAACTATATTCTAAATCTCTATTTGGCATTCTAAATATTCTGTAGATACAGGATTTAAGTGCCTGGTCTCAGATCTAAGTTTAGCTTCTGAAGAAATAGCCCCCAACTTTGTTAACTTAATACTAGACTGCACTTATATTGTCAGCTCGTTTGTTAAATGCTTGAAGACAGTATTATGTTTTGAAGAATCGTTAGGTAGAGCTCTGGCATTTATTGCGGATGGGGAATTAACTCTTATTAGAACTAGACCTGCTGTTCTGCCATCGCCCCCTTCCGATATAATGTTGAAATAAATTGAGGTCGAATAAGGTATTACAGAATGCGAGAAAACCCCCGCGAAGACCGGTTTAAGTATACGAAGAAAGTAAACAAGGGGTTTAGTAGGTATGGTATATTACACACCCGTTGTCAGCAGTGGCTGGGATATTACTCCTAATGTGACAATTCGGCTACTGCACAATACTAACACCAAGAAAGCCCAAAGCCGACAATTATCATTCGGATCCGTGAGACCCTAATAATATAATATACCTACACAGCACCGGGGATGGATAGACACAGCGGTAATACGGAATTGATTTTAGCCGCGAGGGGTTTCCGTAGCGGAGAAAAGAACCAGGCCATGCATGCATGCATTGCGTATAACCTCGCTCGCACGCACACTCATTCTCCAAGCAGGTTCCCCATCCCGCAACACTCAACACTCACCCCAAACACAGCCGTCGAGAAATAAAAAATGTCAGAACCTACCCATCTCCGCATCATCCTAGGCCTGATGGTCCTAGGCCCGCCCGACGTGCCAGGCGCGCGGCTCACGGGCCAAGACAACATCGCGGCGGCCTTCGACATGTTCCAGGCGCGCGGCCACGCCGAGATCGACACGGCGCGCCTGTACCTGGGCGGGAGGCAGGAGGCCTTCACGCGCGAGGCGCGGTGGAAGGAGCGCGGGCTCCGCGTCGCTACCAAGGCGTATCCCATTCGGCCTGGACTCCACGCCCCCGATGTCTTGGTTGATACGCTGGAGACTTCGCTTAGGGAGCTTGGGACTGAGTGTGTTGATGTTTGTGCTTCGGTTTTTTCTGTCTTTTCTGGTTTATTGAGCTTGGTTTTTATTTAATTTCATTTCATTCTTTTCCCCTCCTTGATGATTAGTTATGTTATTTGCTTGTGAGATTTTAGGTGTTTTACTAATTGCCAACTCGAGTTATAGATATTCTACTTACACGCACCAGTAAGTCCTGTCCCACTTCCTCTCTCCTTCCTTCCTTCGCCCCTTTCACCCAACATCAAACAAACAGCTAACTAACTAACCAACCCCAAGGACCGCTCCATCCCCCTTCGCCCACGACACTCGAAGCAGTAGACAAGCTATACAAAGCCGGCAAGTTCAAACGCCTAGGCCTAAGCAACTACACAGCCTTCGAAGTCGCCGAGATCGCCCTGACGTGCGCGCACCGCGGACTAAGCGTGCGCCCGACCGTCTACCAGGCGCTGTACAACCCGCTGTTCCGCGGCATCGAGGACGAGCTAGTCCCCGCGTGCCGCCGCTACGGGCTCGCCATCGACGCCTACTCGCCCACCGGCGGCGGGTTCCTCGCGGGCCACATCACCAGCATCAGCGCGGACCCCGCCGAGGGCCGGTTCAGCAGCAAAGGGCCCATGGCACATCTCACGCGGGGCCGGTATTTCCGCGAGGGCATAATCGAGGGCGCGAGGATCATCCGCGAGGCTGCGGAGAAGGTGGGGATTCCGCCTCTTGAGGTCGCTTTGAGATGGATCGCGCATCATTCGGCGCTGAGCGCTGAGAAGGGGGATGGTGTTGTCCTGGGGTTCTCTAGCCTCGTGCAGTTGGGGGATAATCTGGATGCGCTGGAGAAGGGGCCCCTGGGTGGTGAGCTGTTGGGTGCTCTTGAGAAGGCGTGGAGAGTCGCGCGACAGGATGCTGATCACTATTGGCAGATGCCTATGGTTTATGGGTATGATACGGAGGAGGTATTGTTTGGGAAAACGGGTTAGGTTACTTTACTAGAGATGGGATAATGGATAATGGATATAAATAGTTCGTATTTCTGGCCTTGGTCTTTGTGATTGACGTCGTGATTAAGCTCTGCTGTGAATGATAAACTGATAGGTCCTACTGTGTATCCCCTGCAATTGACTCTCACAAACGACGACATTGGGAGTACATATCCTGCTCACACTACCTGCTCGCATCCTTGACCCCCTCTCTCCCTAGGTAGACCAGACAATCAATCAATCCATGAATGCCCCTAAATCTCAATCCACGATCAAGTACTCATATCCAAATCCCCCAACCCAAGAGACCGAGGCCGAACATTCTCCTTATCCCCATCAACCTCATCATCATCATCATCATCCACCACATCCTCACCACCAGCAGCATCATCATCAGATGCCATATCCTCCTCGCCAAGCTCCCTTCCCTCCTCCTCCCCCCAACAAAGCCGGATAATCCACCGTCCGAAACGCCAACACGATCCGCCAGCGCTGATACGGGTCCTTCAACCGCGCATCCAAGCACGCGTTTCCCGCCCGCACGCTCTGCACGAACTCATCATCGGGCGCCAGGAAGTTCGGATTCAGCCCGTCCCGGAAGCGCGCGTACGCAGCCCCGTCGCGCAGCACGTCGCGCGCCAGCGCGGGGTTCTCGTCCTCGCATAGCAGCAGCACGCACGCGCGGAGCTGCTGGAACATGTCCATGAGCGGGAGGCCGAGGTCGTACGCCCAGCCCGTCGCGGGGTCGCCGCGCAGGTAGTTGAGCGTCCTCAGCTGCACGTTGAGGGGCAGCATCTGGAAATTCGTGGCCGCTGTTGCGAAGTCGGAGGAGTTGGAGGCTTTGCGTTTCGTGCTGTTGTTGCTGCTGCTGGTGGGAGGGTAGTCGCTTGCTGATACCATCCCGGGGAATACTACTGAGGATGGTGATTTTGGGAAGTTGCGAGTGGCGTCCTCGGGGGTGCTGGATGATGGCGAGACGAACCGGACGTGTCGTTGTGGGCGTGTTGGCGTGCCTTGGTCGTTGTTGTGGTGGTGGCGCTGGTGGTATGGCCACTCGTCGTCATCGTCGTCGAGACCGCCTCCGCGGAGCGAGACCTCTGCGTCATCAGAGTCGGCCTGCTCCGGGAGTTCGGAGAGACGAGTTGTCTTTGCGAGGGCGCTGGCACGCATGCTGTTGAGTCTCTTGTTATATTCTCGTTCCAATTCGGCCGTGGAGATGCGTGGATCTGGTGGTGGTTCCGGGAATGGCATTAGTGCTTCTATGATCCATTCGATAGACATTCCTGACAGGAACTCGGCTGTGGATTCTTGTGGCTTGTCATCCGAGATGGGATGGCCCGAGTTCTGGGGTTCGCTGACTTTGCCGCCGCTTTCACCCTGCTGCTTATGATAAGTCGACGTAGGATGACAAGGGTTATTGGCTTGCCTAATATTGCAGTTTCTTGTACGTACCTCATTAGACATCTTTTGTGTTGGGCAAGCGGCCTTGCTATCCGGGTCTTTAAGAGCCGGGTCTTGGTCTTGGCCGTGGTTGTCGTATGTTTTATCGTCTTCACGATGTGACTCTCCCATCCTCACGAAGGCAAAAGGTCAAGGATCTGTACGGCGGTAGATCAGAGTGAAGGGTCTCCTTGTGGTGGTTTATTCGCTGCAAGGTGGCTGGGTATACCGTTCCTCACTTGTCCAGTAAGAATATCAGGATCCAAATTCCGTGATGTTCTGCGGACAGGAGCCTTCAGAGATTGGGGATGCTCTTAGTGTGATATTTGTATGGCTGTATAAGCGCGTCGAAACACGTTGGCCAGCAACGAGGGTTGAGTTTCTGGGGGGGGTGCGGTTGTGGTTGATGTTGTCCAGGTGATTATGGTTGGCCGGCGACATAACTTATAAACAGGCAACCGCATAGTGATAACTCAAGTGGAATTCACGGTCAGGGCTTGCCTAGAAGTTTCTGTCCTGAGGAACTGGGCGCTACCCTTTCAAGGTAGCACACTCCCTAAGAGTTGGTGAAAAGGATGGATCTTTGAACAACATAAAGATGCCTTATAGCAACAGTAATCCCCATGGGGATAAGGGCGACATAGTACTCTACTCTAAGTAGTTGCTTGTTCTCTGAAAGAGGACTGATTATTTATTAAATTATACCGCGTGCTACATAAAATAAATTCATCGATATTCGTAACCCTCAGCCGTATTAAGCATCTAGCTGAGCGTAACGGCAGACCCGGATCTTACAAGCAGGGGAATCTTGCCTTTCGCCAAACTCCTTTCCATCTAAGTCAAACCAGGAACTTCGCCTCCAGCCCACAAGTGCCTATTGTTGAATTATAAACCACGTGTATTCGTTACATCGTCAATCGCATTCCTCAATCCGTTCCATCCTGCCTCTGCTTCTTCTGCGTATGTTCAGTATCGGAGGGGTCGGTCTGGGGAACGCTGGGTAGCTGGCTTGCTGTAGCCTCGGCCTCGAGAATCTGTTCTTCGGTAGCGTCGTCTGAATCACTAGAGGTTTCGTCTTCGGGTGGGAAGAAACGACTAGATTAACCGAGATCATGGTTAGCAAGCGGAGTTCTACACAAAGGAACGACCAAGGCGACAAGGTAGGGGAACTTACGGGAGAAGGCTGTTATACACACGGACATCCTTGTCCTCAAAGGTCACAAAGACGACCTTGTCGAGCTTATTACCATCCTCGGTACCGAGAAAAGCCTTGACAGTAGAGCAGGCGACAGTAGCGGCATCGTAGCTCGGATAACTGTAAACGCCAGTGCTAATGGCGCTGAAGGCGATGGTCTTCAGGCCGTTCTGCACGGCCAGCTGCAGAGCGGATTGGTAGCAGCCTCGAAGGGCGGTCTCGCATCGTTGTGGGTAACGGTCGGAATAGACGGGGCCGACGGCGTGGATGACCTTCTTGCAGGGAAGCCTGTAGGCGTCGGTCATTTTGGAGGAGCCCGTGGCGCAACCGTTGAGGGTGCGACACTCGGCTAGCAGCTCGCGGCCGGCAGCTCTGTGGATGGCGCCGTCGACGCCGCCACCGCCGAGTAGCGAGGTGTTGGCGGCATTGACGATGGCATCGACAGCTAGGGCGGTAATATCGCCGCGGATAATACCAATGCGGTCGTTGTAGGCCGAGGTGGCATGGCTGAATGCACCGAGGAGCGAGGCGCCCATCTTTTGGCGTCTGTACAGGGAGCCGAGGGTCGGGATCTCGTCGGCGGACATGATGCTGGTAGCGACGCGAAACATAGTACTCGATGTCGGGTCGGCGGATTGGGGTCTTGGGGGTTGGATTGAGTAGGTATAGAGTATGAGAATTGCGTTTTAGGGCTGAGTAGCATTAAAAGCCACGGCTGGTTGAAATCAAGCCCAAACTCAAGCTCAAGATCAAGACCCAAGCTAGATGAGGACCCTGGGGGGCTACAACATTCCTAGACAGATCTCAGATTCCCATCGACTTGTGGCATGCATGCTTGTATTCCCTAGGTTGCAGTAGACGCTTATACAAACAGAATTATACAAACAGAAGAGTATGAAGCGGGCGACCTATATCGTACAAAGAAAACATTCCCTGAGCGTCGCGCACCAACGGCGGATAATCACTAAGCTCGAGATGTGGGATGTGGAATGTGGGATGGGATGATGTTGATGCATGAATTGAAGGTGATGACGTCGCTATACGTACAGTGCCCCGTATTTCTACGTACTGTAGAAGGAATAGAATGTATCACAATCGATAAGGCGCTTTGGTGTATGCGATTCTCTATAGTACATATACCTACTTATTGATAGTACTGTGCAATTACTATACCTAATTTCTTCAGTCTGCTGGTACCACCCACAGCCGATACCATGCCAATTCCCAATTGTCAGGAGGAAGGACGTCACCAGGTAGATAGAGGTGATTAATTGATCGATTATGGGCTAGGTATGCGGTTTTCACGGGTACCTGTATGTATGTAGTTATATGCCTACATCTACTTCATTAACCGAGTTAAGAGAGTCGATGTTTGCGTAACCCCGACATCTCCACGACAGCTGGGAATTCGGACGGAGATAAGACAATGACTAGATAGGTAGGCTATGAATTATGAATTACAACGAGTACAGTATTGCACAACCAAGGCCTCGAGATAGCAAGCATACTGCCCTTACTATCTGATATCTGAACCGTTCCAGTAGGAAGAGACCAACGGGCAGAGGCGTAGGTAATTCAAAATAGCTGCTATATACTTCTACTAAATCGGTCTTCTATCTTTTGATAAAATATGCGACACTGCAGTATGCGAGGGATCCTTTTGGGTGACAATATCAAGAAAGGCACTCTGCAGCAGGTAGGTACAGTAGGTAGATGTCGAAGAGAGAGTACCCCATTCGGCAATGCCGTTTCTTGGAGGCGGTGGGCAATGTCGTGCTAAGCCGGGGGTCCCTTTGCTTTGCTTTACTGGGGTCTGGGTTTACACTACACTACGAGGCTAGCAGCTCAAGATTCATCGAGTCCGGACTGTGAACACTTCTTTCATCGGATTATCTTTTAGTTAGTTTCTAGAAACACCTACTCGATGGATATCCTGGGCTGTAACAATTTGAAAGATTATTCTATCCTTTGTTGGTAGACAGGTTCCAAGACGAAGAGGACATAAGATACACAGCCGGACTTATGCAGTGCTGGAGACATCATGATGGTCAGCGGTCAGCTGGAAGGGAGATGTGAGACGTGGCAACGAAAGGGAATGTCAGAAGCCCCATGTAACCATGGGGTAAATGAAAATTCATGCAAGTCAGCTTTGTTAGACTAGCCAAGGTTTATTATCTACCTAGTATACTACCTACTTACATAGTATAGGTAGTATCCTGCTTGTATCTGGGTCTATTTCCCCGGAAAACAGACAAGTGAGAAGCTCCGAATCATACGCTAAGCAAGGCAAGACAAGGTTGGGCAAGCGGCAAATCCTCAGATGTGAATAGCTTCATGTCGCCGCAGGAATTGGCACACCCGACAAGATTACGAATGAGCATAAAAGTATATTTGTATACACTATGGCAGTTTCGGATTTGTAGCGGAATTATGATACAGTTGGTAAACGAACTCGGGTACCTACTTGTTAACATGGATGTTCCTAAAGGGTCAAACGTAGTATATAGCAGGCGACACAAATTGTAGACGACCACTATTCCAGTTAGCTAGAGGTGCTCAAGCGTCATAACCAACGTTTTTACCAAATAGAAACTTTGAAAAAAAAAAGCTTCTTAAGATGAAAACCTTATAGAAGAACGAATAGACCATTGTAGTGAAATCTAACATCTTAACAATTGGAAATCCCGAGAGTATCTATTTCTGGCGCGAGAGAATGCCGTCTCCCTCACCGCCTTCCAGTGCCCCCATCCTTGGCTTCGGTAGCGTTCCGTCTCGAACCCCGTAACTCCTCTATCTGGCTTAGCGTCTGGGGACTTATTCGCGCTATGGACACTGGCGAGCATGAATCGCATACCAGCAAGCCCATGTCCTGCCCTGCCTTGCCCATGTCTACCCGTGCCTGTCTACCGACTGTAGGTACTTAATTCTGCTGTGGCTGTGCCCACAAAATCCATTAATGCCCCTGATGCCCTGTGCCATAGATAAAATTCCAGCGCTGCTGATTCGTTCCCGCTCCACAACCCCTCCAAATATCCACCAGCTCCTGTACCGCCCGCACCAACCCACCATCCCACCAAAATCTGCGTCTGCCCCTCCACGAGTGAGTTGAGTCGGGTTGAGGCAAGCAGGCAGGGCAAGGCAGGGCAGGGCAGGGCAGGGCAGGGCAAAGTACAGTACAGTACCAAGTATGCCGTAGGCGTTGCATGACTGCCCAGCCAATCAATCAACGAACTTGACACATGCCACATGTTAGGTAGTACTATGTAGGTACCATACTTACCTACCAAGTAAGTACCTACTCAAGCCTAAGGCTACAGTACCTAAGAGGTAGATAGGCATAGTAGATAAGTGATAAGTGGTATCGGTCAGCACCCTAAGGAAAAATTTAGAAAATTTCTGAGGCAAGGCGCATCCACCGTCCACCGTCCACCGTCCAACCGTCTGAAAATAAATTCTTGTCGGCACCCCTCTTCCCATGCCCTTTCAACTTTTCCCACTCTCCCCTCAGACAACCTTTTTTCTTTTCCTAATCTGCATCCCGTCTCCTTGTCCGGAAGATAGTTCAGAACTGAGTTCCTCCGCTCGGCTCGCTCTTCTTCCTGCACTTTGGGCTTTTGCATTATAAAAGGCCAGACATAGAGCAGGTCCTGTTTCTGATTCCTCCGTCAGCAAACCAGACTTGTGTGGCTTTTCGTCGTTTGTTCGACTACGAACCAACCGCCGACATTACCTATTAGAGTTCTCTAGATTTCCGATTTTCTTAACGGATCACGACCGGTCGGATAAAACGATTCACTTCGATAGATTCCTCCTCTAGATCTCACCTACCACCACCACCCCACGATACCCCTTCCCGCCCTCTTTTTGCAACACCAAAAGAAGCCACGACAAAATCAATCAATCAATATGCCTTCCGAGAACGCCCAGTCCATCAAGGTCCTTGACGACCTGATGAACAAGCTCACCATCTCTAAAGATGCTGCTGCTACCAAGGACGCATCCGCTGCCCTTGCCTCCTTCATTAACGGCGCCATTGAGGACCAGGAGGCTCCCACAAAGTAAGCACATAAGCACATTTCCTGTCCCCTAGGAGTCCCTTGTGCCAAATCCGTTTGCCTGCGTCACCCTGCATACGGGATTTATTGCTCTTTTGCGCGCCACCTGCTTGCATTTTTTTTTCTCGTTTTTGGCGCCCCCCACCACCACAATTTTTTCACTAGCCACCTGTCACGGCTGTCACCCGTGCTGCATAAGTCGGCGTCGGCCTTGCCGCAGTTCTTAGGCGAGTTTCAGTCGACTAGTGATCTTGCTCAACGGGCTCAACATTCCATCCTAGCTCTGGAGTGTTTAGCACACTGAGCCGATAATGTGCATGTCCTCCATCGCTCCGTTTTCATCACCCCTACCAGTACACCCCGGAAGCCTATCTGTTGGCTGTAACAACTCGGCTGACTCGTTTTCACTAGAACCGTTGAGGCCCTGAAGAAGCAAATCACCAACAAGAAGGATGCTGCTCTCCGGGAAAAGGCTGGCCACCGCCATCCAGGCGATTGCGCAACACTCTGAGATATCCGCCAACGTCGAGCCTTACCTCGTCGTCCTCCTTCCCCTGGTCCTGGCTGCCATCGGTGACAAGATCACCGCTGTCAAGAATGCTGCCACTGCTGCTGCTGTCGCCATCATCGAGGCCATCAACCCCAACTCCGTCAAGGCGGCTCTACCTCATATTACCAACTCTATCCTGACCGCTCAGAAGTGGCCCGAGAAGATGACGGCTCTCGACTGCATCGATACGCTGGTCCGCACCGCCCCGGCCCAGCTTGCGTACCGTGTTCCCGAGCTGATTCCCGTCATTTCCGAGTCCATGTGGGACACCAAGAAAGAAGTCAAGGACCGTGCATACAAGACGATGGAGAAGATTTGCGAGTTGATTGTCAACCGTGATATCGAGCGCTTTATCCCTGAACTCATCAAGTGTATTGCCAAGCCCGAGAATGTCCCTGAGACGGTGCACTTGCTCGGTGCCACCACTTTCGTCACCGAGGTCCACGAGCCCACACTCGCGCTCATGGTTCCTCTACTTGATCGTGGTTTGGCCGAGCGTGAAACCGCCATCAAGCGTAAGGCAGCCGTCATTGTCGACAATATGTGCAAGCTCGTCGACGACCCCAGCATCGTTGCCCCTTTCTTGCCTAAGATGATGCCCGGCCTGACTAAGAACTTCGAGACTCTCGCCGACCCTGAGGCTCGTGAGAAGACCAAGCAGGCTCTCGATACCCTGATCCGCGTTGGTGCCATCAAGGATGGCAAGATCCCCGAAGTTCGCCACGATGGTGATGTTGACACCATTGTCGCCCACCTCAAGGCCGTCATCCCTGCCAAGCACTCTGCTGTCGCCGAGAAGCTTACCGCTGTCGTCGAGTATATCGGCGCTATTGGTGGCCAGCTCGTTGATGAGAAGGAGATTGAGTCGACCGTCTGGGCTGCTGCTGTTAAGCCTTTCGCCTCCGTCCTCGTTGGCGATGCCGATGCCGAGGCCGTTGTCGATTCGCTCCGAAAGCGCGCCTCCCCTGGTATCGAGGAGGACGAAAAGGAGGAAGACGAGGACGACGATGGTGAGGACCTCTGCAACTGCACGTTCTCGCTGGCCTACGGTGCGAAGATCCTGCTCAACCAGACCCACCTGCGCCTCAAGCGTGGTCGCCGTTACGGTCTCTGCGGTCCCAACGGTTCCGGAAAATCAACCCTCATGCGCGCCATCAACAACGAGCAGGTCGAGGGTTTCCCCAAGCAGAGCGAGGTCAAGACTGTCTTCGTCGAGCACGACCTGGACTCAGCTGATACCGAAATGACTACTATCGACTGGACGATGAAGAAGCTGGAGGAGGCTGGTGTCACCTCTTCGAAGGAAGAGGTCGAGGCCCGTCTTGCCGAGTTCGGCTTCTCGCCTGTCATGATTTCGGGCGATATCACTGCGCTGTCTGGTGGCTGGAAGATGAAGCTGGCTCTGTGCCGTGCTGTCTTCGAGGCACCAGATATCCTACTCCTCGACGAGCCGACTAACCATCTTGATGTGAAGAACGTCAAGTGGCTCGAGGATTATCTGATCAACTCACCTTGCACATCCATTATTGTCTCGCACGACAGTGGTTTCTTGGATAACGTCACGCAGTACATCATCCATTACGAGCGATTCAAGCTCAAGAGGTACAAGGGTAACCTAAAGGAATTCGTCCGCAAGAACCCCCATGCCAAATCTTACTACGAACTCGGAGAATCCGAGATGGAGTTTAGCTTCCCGGAACCCGGTTTCCTAGAGGGTGTCAAGACCAAGGCCAAGGCCATCCTGAGGGCTACTAAGATGAGCTTCCAGTACCCCGGCACACCCAAGCCACAGATTACCGACATCACGTTCCAGTGCTCTCTCGGCTCTCGTATTGCCGTCATCGGTCCCAATGGTGCCGGCAAGTCGACCCTGATCAACGTTCTCACTGGCGAGCTTATTCCCACTACTGGTGAGATCTATCAGCACGAGAACATCCGTATCGCGTACATCAAGCAGCATGCCTTTGCTCACATCGACAACCACCTCGACAAGACTCCTTCCGAGTACATTCAATGGCGTTTCCAGACGGGCGAGGATCGCGAGACGATGGACCGTGCCAACAAGATCATCACCGAAGATGATGAGAAGGCCATGGACAAGATCTTCAAGGTTGAAGGTAGCCAGCGACGTGTTATCGGCATCAACAGCCGGAGAAAGTTCAAGAACAGTTACGAGTACGAGTGTTCATTCGCTCTGGGTGAGAACGTCGGCATGAAGAACGAGAGATGGGTGCCCATGATGACGGCTGACAACGCCTGGCTGCCACGTAGTGAGCTGCTCGCATCTCATCAGAAGATGGTTGCCGATGTCGATATGAAGGAGGCCCTGGCCTCTGGTCAGTTCCGCCCGCTAGTCCGCAAGGAGATCGAGTCGCACTGCTCCAACTTCGGCCTCGATGCCGAGCTGGTTTCCCACTCTCGTATGAAGGGTCTGTCCGGTGGTCAACGTGTCAAGGTGGTGCTCGCAGCCTGCTCATGGCAACGACCTCACTTGATCGTCCTCGACGAGCCTACCAACTACTTGGATCGTGACTCACTAGGTGCCCTTTCGAAGGCGTTGAAGAAGTTCGAGGGTGGTGTCATCATCATTACCCACAGTGCCGAGTTCACCAAGGATCTCACCGAGGAAGTCTGGGCTGTCATGGACGGCAAGATGACTCCTTCGGGCCACAACTGGGTGCAAGGTCAGGGTGCCGGTCCCAGGCTAAAGCAAGGCGATGGTGATGAGGAGGACAAGTTCGATGCCATGGGCAACAAGATCGTCTCGACAAAGAAGAAGGCGAAGCTGACCAGCTCCGAGGCACGAAAGAAGAAGAAGGGTAAGTTTACAATATCGGCCTCGGCTATTTGTTTAAGCATTTGCTAACTTGACTTTACAGAGCGTATGGCTCGCCGGAAGCGTGGTGAGGAGGTCTTCTCGGATGAGGACGACTAGATATGTCGCCCTTCGTACGATACATGATTGGATGCACCAGGCGTCTTCACGAATCAATGATGACCTAATACCGCACGGGCGGCATGATTTAGCTACATTTCTTTTGTCATATGTGCAACGAAACCAAAAGTTCGGTCTTGCATGGTTGGGGCATGTTGTTTCTTTTTACATGATTCTAGCGCGGGTTGGTTGATACAGACATGACCAACAAGCAGCGCTTCTTAGTATAGCCGACCAGGATGTGCCAGAGCCATCTTACCTGGAATTGGAGGCCAGGAGAGGTTGACTCGGACGATTCGGTCGCCAAGATACCACAAGGAGTAGATAAACAACGGGTCACTCAATAGACTTGATTGATAGATACATACATGTATTCTCTTTAAATTCCTCATGCGACGTGTGTGATATTGTTTCGATGCATCAGTGTGGGTGGTATTGAGCAAGGTCCTCAATGTGACTTCGCTCAGGAAAGAAAGTCACAACGACAATCATGGCGTTAAGTCTGGGACACCGCCATACCATACTAATTAAATCTCGACATGGTAAACTAGCACATTAGAGATCCGAGGCGCCCAAAAGAATAGATCAGGTCTTGTTGCATAGTATAGGAGAGGAGATGTTACTAACAGAGAGAGCCCCTGAGAAATAAAGGGGTCGTAGAAATACGAAATTCAGAGGACGCTGAACTGCGGGCGCTAATACTAGGTAGCAAGGCCATCTGCCACAGATGGGATGACGGTGATGCAATGCCGGTATGGAGCCTATAGAAGGCATATTACTGTACCTGCCATAGTCTTTTTAGAATCAGTAGGGAGAAAATATTGGAGTGGGATTGATGGTTGTTGGATTAAAAAGGTGTAGTCAAGGAATGAACCGTACCTACCCTATTATTCTCTAACATACTATCTAGGTCTTAAGGCGACTAACTACCTGTACCAAGATACATTAGTTTAAAGAAGACAAGAATAACAACCCTACAGCCTTGGGAGAAACACGAGACTACAAGATGTGATGATTATAGCTAAGACCCTTCGAGTAAATAAGAGCTTACATGCTTTGGTTCTTCCCCTAATGTATCTTTAGTATCTGCTGGGGTGTTTATAGAGTAGATAATTAAAGGAAGAAAAGCATATATGTATGTATTTATTGAACACGGAGGGATAAAGCAGATAGATATTAAATATAAGAGTTGTAGAAAATGGAATGGCGAAAGACAGAAAAAAAGGGGTGAAAAAGCGAAGTTAGGGGATATTAAGAATAAAAAGGCGGCAAAACCCCGTGGGGATAATTAGCGGCTTTAGAATGTTCTAACGAGATGAGATGAGATGAGATTAATCATTATTAACGGTATGAGAGTTAGATGGCATTAATCCAATACCGTCCGCCGTAATTACTTGGTTGGTTTGGTATAATTAATGGGCAGGAACGGAGTTGAGGATAATTATAACCGGAGAGCGAGTAGGGTGAAAGGACAATTTGTTAGTTAGGACGGGGAAATGTTGAAAGCGAGGAAAAAAGAAGTAAAGGGGTATGTATGTATGTATGTACTATATGTATAATACAGCCTACCCAAAGCCATGAGTTGTTCTTATTTATTATTTATTAATTAATGCCATGGAGCATGTACGTGACGTGACGTGACGTTCGAAGTTTCAAACACCTGAACTATGTATCTATCTAATCTTACGCACCTGGACACCTAATTACTAAACAACAGCGCTTCACCCACTCACCACCTGGGTTTAGAAGCCACGATTATGTAATTATCCACAGAACTTTACCAACAAAGAAGTGACGAGATGCCCCAACTGGATGGCTTCGTAGTCTGGTCTGCGGCTTGGTCATCATCATCTAAAGCCCACAAGGTAATCATGTCGTCGTAAGAGCCTTCGTTTTCAGCGCTGGATTCCAGCTCCAGCTCCAGCTCCGGCTCCTCGGGTTTGATAACTGTGTTTTCTTCTCTCGCGGTGCTTGATTCGCTGATCACATATTCTAGTGTCGGAGGCATCTCGATATCGAAGAATTCGTCCGAGCTCTCGCTCTCGGTGTCTGAGGGTTGTGTCACCTCCTCGTGTACCGTTTCCTCGCCCTTTACATCATCGCTTTGCAAGTTGTCGCTCTTCTCGTCTGGCTGGCCCTCTCCATCTTGCTGCAGGTTAACTATGTCCTCCTTAGTGCTATCTATGAGTGTATTCTCTACAGCGTCGTCTAGATCTTCGTCAAGGGCCATCATATCGCCCGGCGTAGAAGCCGGGCTACGGATTGGGGCCGTGGAGAACGACCTTGGGACAAACGGCAAAGCATCAGCCGAGAAAGCGGGTGGGTTCCTCTGCGTCACCGAAGCCTTCAAAGCGATCTGGCCAGCAGTAAAATTCCCATCAATCCTCTCCGGCAGGGCCGTGTCGACCTCGACCGATGGAATGCGGATGGTGGCGAGATCAAGGCGTTCTGCCGTATCAACCTCGCGTACGAATTCCTTGGAGGCGGGATCCTCAGCGTAGCATGCCTCGGTATTGCCGAGCTCAGCCTTGCACGAGTGTGGCAGCTTCGCAATGATTACGGAGGGCGTTTCGTGTTGGCACGGATTGTTAGCGTAGATTTGTTGTTGGGGGTCATTGGGATGTGGCTGACAGCACTGTAACACTAGGAGTTAGTTATCACTATTCAGAGCGTAGTTTAGGAAAGTTTTCATAAGTTTTCAGAGATGCTTGTATCCTAAAAGGAAATCTCGTGCTCTGAAATGTAGAAAAAACAAGAAGGAAATGGATCTGATAATTACTTACAAAGATGGGCTTGGGCGTGCGGCAACCGCAGGCGTAGAAGAAGAAGATGGCCTGGCAGAATGGTGATGGCCTTGTGAGGTTGAGCCCTATTTCAGGGTTAGATGAGACGACGATGGGCGAGATAGACATGTTCGGTATGTGCAGGAGCCTGGAAGTGGTTAGATTAGTAGAATGAAATACCCCGGAATCTGGAGCGTAGATTGTAGTAGTCTTGGTTAGGTAGAGATGTGGACTGCTGCGCGTAGAACCAGCGGCCAAGGAATCCCGGTACTAAATCTGTGTTGTCGAAAAAGTCAACGTCGGCTGTATTAGATGGGTACACACGGGAATGTGTTGGTTTTTATCTCCTTCCACTAGCAGGCCTTCTCAATGGCATTGTCCACGTTCCATGAGGGCCTTTGAGTTGTTGCCGAACATTGCCTATTGTCCTCGCCTGCTCCTTTCTTGTCATCTGTAATGGATGTCCTTTACTACGACATGATGCAGAACAAAGGCGCTTTCACCGTCAAGTGGATTGATTCGAGTGCCACTTCGGAATCACGAGCATAGGGAATTGGCCGTCGCGTAGCACGTACGAGACACAACCAACCCTTAGATCGTAGCGAGGAAGTATCACAGACTTCCAAATCAAATCTTTGGATAAAAGCGCGCCCGCTCATTTCACAACCCCTCACCTTCGCAGCTCGAGACGTCTACGAATGCGAGGGCATCCAACGGGACGGACCTAACAGCCATGTTTGCTGGTAGAGTCTCTGATTCAATTACCGCCGAGTTATGTCGGGAGGCTGGCTTATAAGCGTCGATGAGACTCGAGAACATTACATTCGCCAAGCGGCGAGTTTGGTCAACGGATCCCTCGGCGGATCCTTTCGGCAGAGTGGGTTAGTATCCCAGATAATACTAAGACGGCGATCATGAGTATACGTACTAATACTGTAAGATAGATAGTGCGACACCAAGGGCAACCGCAAGCGGCGACGACCCCCCATTTCTGCCCCCATGAATAGGTAGCGGATGACAAAGCGACGCGGGAGGTAAAGACGATGCTGGAAATGGGTGTGGATAGGATTAGTCAGTTCGTCCGAAGTGGAGTTCCACTGTATTGTTAATATGTAGGAGGTGGTCGGCATGCACAACGATGAATGAGACGGCAGGTGTGGTGGCACTGTGGTGTCCGATCGTATCGTGATAGATAGCCGCAACAGCAGTCGACTGCAAGTATTCGCGACAGGTATCCACGAAATCCTGAAAGTCGGAGGAATTCATATCGTTTTTTCGCCGACGTCTTTCCATCGCCGGACCTGGCCCGGACAAGGAATTAGGACGTAACGAGTCCCCTGTATCTCCGCATTGGAACACGGGTCTCGGATCCCCGACCTATGTAGGTACGCTATCCAGTGCAACTGCCTACAGTACCTACCTACCTAGTAAACAACCGGAGACTTACTTACAAAACGTCACTTGTAAGAAACGGGGATTATAAATCACCAAGCACACCATCCCACCCCGCGTTATCACCACCCCCCCCGACGACTTATATCATATATATCGTGGTACCAGCTACGTCGAGAACGGGACAGCTAGGTTAACCGAGACACCATACAAAGTATACAAAGCCCATCACGTTGAAAAGTAGTTTTCCTCGGCAACCTACCCTACCCGCATCATTTATATCATCATCCCGTCGCTTGTCGTGAGAGAGCAGATAGCATTCCATCGTCATGGCCGTCGCAACTCCCAAACTGAGGCTATATACCAACCACGGCTGCCCATGTAAGTGAAAAGGTACCTCTTTGTCACACACATCACATCACATCACATCACATGATCGAACCATCGACACCTCTCCGCGCCGATGACCGAAACCACTCACTGACCACTTGGGTTGGAAAAGGGGCGCATCGCGCACACATCGCGCTCTCGGAGCTCAAGGTGCCATTCGAGGAAGAGATCATCGACCTCCGCGTACCGCGCACGGCCGAGTACCTCAAGGTCAACCCGCGCGGACTGGTGCCGTCTCTGGCGGTCGATGACCAGATCATCACCGAGTCGGCCGTCGTGTCCGCCTTCCTGGCCGACGCGTTCCCGTCGCACCTGGTGCCGGCGTCCACCGACGCCGGCGGCCCGTTGACGCGGGCCCGCATCGCCTTCTTCGTCGATACCTTCATGTCCAAGGTGAACTCCAACACATTCCCCCTCATCAAGGCCACGTCGGACGAGGAGCGCGCCGCCCTCGTCCAGAAGACGGTCGATGCCGTCGTCAAGGAAATTGAGCCGCTGCTAGCGGACGCCGGTCCGTTCTTCGGTGGTAGCGACAAGCTCACGCTTGCCGAGGTAAGTTCAAGACGACATCCATCCGCTCTCCTCCTCCTCCTCCTGTCTTGGTCATTGGCACCGTAATTGACTGCGACGCACGCGATAGGTCCTGACGGGCTCGTTCGTGATCCGGTTGTGGAGTTGGCCTAAATACGACCTGCTCCCCAAGAGTCTGCTGGACGAGCTGGCTGCTAAGCGCCTAACTTCAGTCGCTGGGCCGAGGCCGTGGCGACGCACCCAAGCGTCAGTGGCATCTTTGATGCACCGGGTACCGCGGCCCGAACCAAGCAGAGGTATGCTAGTCAAAAGTGAGTCTCTGTGCGGATACGTAGTTCGCTGAGCTAGTCGTTTCTATATTATATTAGCGAAGACGGGACTTGTTTTAGCCTAAGTGAATAAATATTATGAGCTATTTGGTCATTTGCAAGTTAGCCGTCAAATCTGTGTTCTGTCTGGTTTTGTGATCAGGTCGGCGTAGTACACGATCATTCAATACATAAGCCCAGCCGTGTATGCTGTCGCTCGTAATGACTCTCGTGGTGAAAGGAAACATTCTCATGTCAAATTGAATAATATCCCAGGTACTGTAGCTACGGTTATGCAATCAATAAGAGATTTAGATCCATCGTTACCTAGGATAGGGGCGAGTGTGACAGAGCCGGGAACGGAGGACCTCGCACCACCTAATAACAGGCACCCTAACCGGAATAAGAAGCGTGATTTCCACTTGGGAGAGAGAGGACCTGAGAGTGCCGGGCCACTGCTCCGGGCTGAAAGCTCAAAAGGGCACAGACCATGCGTAAGGTACAGTATGTAACGCAGCCCCTGCGCAGGCAGGCTTGACAGCGTCACATCGACAGCGGAAGCCCGTGCAAGCCTGCCCGTGGCTAGCCCGAGGCAGCTAGACTGCCTAGAATAGGTGGCAAGATGAACACCATTTTGTGCTCCCTGTTTTGAGCTGGGCTAACCACCTACTGCCTAGGACAGCCGCCCAGAACGTAGTGGTAGTGGGCTGCAGTAGCTACCTACAGTAAGCAGTATAGTAGGTACTGTATAGTACTGCGCTATAGTACACTATAGGTTACTGCCTCCAGTACAGCCATCGCTAGCCCTCTCGGCAAGCCTGCACATCCATATGCTGCACGGCACAGTATATACCTAGGTATTAATATAATTAGTATCCTTGTGGAGGCGACTTGGAAACCTGAAGGTTCTGGTCGTGGTGGGTTGATTCTGTGGTGGGCAGACAGTTATGCAGTTCGAAATTGGGATCCTCCTCCCGACTAATACGGCTCCGGGAAGTGTCCGGGTCTTTGGTTACCTACCTACCTAGCAAGTCTACTTACAGTCAGTCTACACTGTATGGTTGGCTGGCTGTCTCGGCCGGCTTTGACCGAAAAGGCATACCTACCGGTACTGTAAGTATCTGTATGCTGCGAAATGCTGACATGCAAAGTGCGCATACACACATACGTGTACCTGCTGTAGTCGGTGTGATGGACAAGTTGCGAAACACCGCGATCGATCCGTTTGCCCGCCCGCTATGCTGTGCCTTAGGTACTGTACTGCGTACCTACAGTGGGCACACCACCCTGTACGCCTCACCGAGTATGTACCTACCTCAGCATAGGTATGCGATACCTATGATATATCTCAGCCATAAGGTAGGTATCATACATGTATCGTATCGTACAACCTACATAGGTAGTTTAGGTCCTATGCTATATCACTTAGACTCGCAATTGTACAAGTAGCAAGAGACGTAACGTCCTACGCCAGGGTGTCTGTTATGTCCTCCCAATCCTACTCCTATTCCTCCTGTACAACACCTTCTACACCGAATATCTTCATCATCTTAGGCCGTCGCGCTTGAGTTTTACCTTCCAGAAGCAGATGAATGAAAGCAGAAAAAGGAAATAGAAAAAGAAAGACCATATCGAATCGAACACGGCCTGCCAAGGCCAAACACCGGGGTATGACAGCGTCGCTACCGGTGTATCGCAACCCATTTCGCATACCGAGTCCCAGGAGAGCAACCAGACAATCGGGACCAGAGTAGGCTGGACCCAGCAGATGATGCATAAGATCATTCATAATTGGTCCCTAATACGTGAAGGCATGGGTCCCTTAGCCGGAAAAGAGTGGCCACCCCGGTCATTCTCGACAAGGGCATATCTTGGCCTCCCTCTCGGTCCCCTGCAAATCAACAAGGCATATCCACCGTGGAGCGAGAAGTCAGATTTCGACATTTCAACCTGATCTGCGCACCCATTTTTCTTCATGCTTTCCACCGTCGACCGCGACAGCCATCTGTCCACGACTATTATGGTGACATTATAGCACCGAGCGACCGGCCGGAGGATACAACTAGGGGTTTAGAGTGCTGGTTCCCTTCGGGGGTCTGGGGATTACCACGAAGGCTTCATCCCCGCCGATTTCCTTTTTTATTCGTCGTCCCATCACCCATTGCCGGCTATTCGGGAATTTGGTCCGGTAAACAAAGTACACATCATCCGACGACAAAGGTGGGATGGGTAAACCTACATGCGCCGGAGCCATGAGCGGGAGCTACCCATCTCCCGACTCTGATAGGGATATGGTGAGCTCCGCGGCGTCCACCGAGGCCGAAACGTTACCGGCCACCGAGAGAGACTCCACGTCTTGTGAGCCGGTATCCACCGATGCGCAACAGAGAGGGACCCGTCGTACGAAAGTCTCACACGCCCGGAGGCATGGGAAGCGGTAAAGGCAGACATTGCGCGGTTATACTTGGAGGAGAACCGACGCCTGAAGGTTAGATTGATTGAAGCATATTCCTCTTTAGCGTGCTTGATAAACAAGAGTCCCTCAGCCATAAGCTCTCCGGTCTCGTTTACGCTCGTGCACAACTCTAGCGCTCACGTTCCCTCCTATAGTCGACAACCACTAACTATTGCCTCCTTGAGTAGGATGTGATGGCCATCTTAGAAGAACAGCGGGGGTTTTGGGCCTCGTGAGTGATCACGCCTATGAGAATCGCCATGCGTAGAGATCGCGGCTGACATGGTAGAGAAGTCCCAAGATGTACAAGACGAAGCTGACACAATGGAAGTTCTTCAAGAACAACCGTCAAGCCGATGTGGCTAATCTGCTGTACCTGCAGCGACACAGGCTGGCAATGGGCAAAGAGAGCACATTTCGCCGTAATGGAAGAACTGTCGACGTGGCGGCTTACATAAGAAGAAAAGGCCTTCGACCGGTCGACCTCCTCGAGGCAGCAGAGTCGGGTGACCTACCGCCTACGCTGCGGTGTCGGACACCACCGCCGCCGCCTCCACCACCACCGCTGCTCCCCAAAGAGATCGGGGCCCCTGATGACTTTATCTTGCAGGAGATGTACCTGCATTGGACGCTGGATCACCCTCTCATGCCACCGCAGCTGGACGCCAACTACTTCAAGGATTTGGACCGATACCACGAGAGCGATGCCATGCGCTCCGTGACGTTGCTCACCCATGGTTGCTGGCTCCTATCGATAGGGAGGATACCTGAAGGCGGAGAGTTTTGCCGGAACGCCTTCTCGACCATCGACCGCGTATTGGACGGGTCGGCGCATTTCGCCGTCTACGAGCTCTTAGGGGTCGTCTGCCGGTATCCGGATCTGGGGATCCACCGCGCATTATGGAACTACCTATCGAAATACGCGGCCAGGATCGGCGGGGTGAACGAAAAGCTTCAGCGCCTGCTGGCGGCCTTCGCGAAGCAGGCACGGAACTTCAGCCTCGAGCACAACGTCGCCATGTTGCAGTGGGGCAGGCGGTTTTCGTCGACGCAGAGCAACGGCATGTTCGACGGTAAGCCATTCGACTACACGCTCATCCAACCGTGGGACATGTTGCCGATGAACAGGTCGTACCACCACCGGTATTACCTGAACCAAGGGTTG
Source organism: Xylaria polymorpha (assembly GCA_003426235.1). Lineage (NCBI taxonomy): Eukaryota > Fungi > Ascomycota > Sordariomycetes > Xylariales > Xylariaceae > Xylaria > Xylaria polymorpha. Next base: position 44,206 of record NQIM01000307.1, read on the forward strand.
TGGGAAGCTGACGGAATCCCGACGGCGACGATATACAGTCCGGAGGGGAGCGAGGATCCGTGGGACTTACGGGCGGACCTGCTCGTCATCTTTGGGAACCAGACGGCGTGGTTGGACGATAGGATATCGACCATGGCGCTGAAGATGCTGGCGCAAGTGCCGTCGAATCGACCGCCGGGGTACCTGCAATTCATCTGTCTTTACGCCCTGGCCCAGAGCAATCGGGCGCGTTGCCCAGGTGGGAAGGCCCAGTTTAATCCAGATCATAAGCTGGCGAGAGAATATTTACGGCGAGCCGCTGAGGGTGAGTATAGATGACATTCCTCGCTTCCTCGCTCACGCACGCAATCCTGAGAGTCCCCGAGAGGCTTTTGCTACTGGGCATGGCTCCCGAGGGGAAAGGGACTCTCGTCTTTACCCATCTTTCCCCCCTGCACAGAAAAAACAAAAGGTAGCTAACTCGTTGATATGATAGTGCAAAGCAAGGCTTGGGAGGCGGGCAAGAACTACTACGAAACATTGACGCTTCTCGAGACGTGGCACCGAGAAGCCGGCGACGAGATAGAGGCCGAGACGACGCGCGTGAAACGCGATGTCGAATGTGAAAAGGCATTTAAGGATTTGCGGCTATAGGCGTTGACCTCGTGTGCTTCTCATCGACCGTTAGCCCGCGCCCCGTCCCTTTCCACGATTTCTTGCGGATATGGATAGCGTCTGCGAATGTATGTATGTGTTGTTGTTATTGAACAACGGGTGTTGACATACTAATGTGTACCTAGGGACCAGTAAAGGTAGATTGGCGTGGCCGTGGGTGGTTTTACAAGGGGTCGTAGTGATGGCAGGCATATCAAAGTAGGGGGTTAGGTAGGCGATGAGCAAGATACCCCTTCATATATATTATACTAGGTAGTAAGATTCGATGAGGTCGGGCGGTTTGCGATTGTATTTGTGAACGATAGGTTGGTTGGATTTACGGGTTGTGGTTTGGATTAGTACATTATGTAGGTTAGGGACCAACAATCAACAACAACAACAACAACAATGAATTGGAATACTACCCGTTGGAGTTAGTGAGGACCGTCTGAGTGGTACACAGATGCAGTATACCTACAATTGACTGGTCTAACAGATGCAACATCACCTCGTGCCTACACAGTGCAACTAGGTCTAGACAAACACTATACCGCCACATCCAGATCGGGCTAGGTGGCTATCTCTGACAGTGCACCTACCCCTCCATGCTGTGGCTGTGCTGCGAGCACGGCTGCCCCTCCATCAATTCTCAATACCTACAACCTACCAAACAATGTCCGATCTCGTGTTGGGTCATTGCGCCTAAACATCCCATTGAGTCATCGCATAGCGCCTGAATATCTCTCCCCCATCACCCGTCACTCATTACCCTCAACAACACACACAAGACAAGAGAAGATAAGACCAGACCAAAGACTTTTTCTGCGTTGCGATCGCGTAGACAAGAGGAAAATGGCCGACACCATCGTTGAGGCCACGGCCAAGCTCCTGCTGGACGATGTCACGGGTGAGATGGTGTCCAAAGTAAGTCCGCCATAGCGTTTGTTAAATTACCCTATATAAGGAAACGTAAATGTGGAAAGCTGCTGAATAATTAGAATGAACTCAAGAAGCGCACCCAGAAACGAGCCAAGAAAACCGCGAACGAGAAAGCCAAAGCCGCCACTGCGCAGGACCCGAGCAAGCAGAACGCCACAAGCCCCTAAGCCCAAGCCGAAGCAGGAGGAGTCCGTCGTCGACCCTGACGTCATATTCAAGCTCGGCTTTCTCGACGACGTGAGCCTGATGCCCTGATGCCCTGATCCCCCCGATGTCCCGATTCTCCCCTGCCCTCGCCCCAACTGCGCCTACAAACCCCCCGTCGCTAACCGTCGCCTTATCTGTCGCAGGTCTTCAAGGAGCGCCCCATCAAGCCTGTCGTTACGCGGTTCCCTCCAGAGCCGGTGAGAACATCCCGCCATCCGCCCCTTACGACGCAGCACACCCGTTGACAGAACTGCCGCAGAACGGTTTCCTCCACATCGGCCATGCCAAGGCCATCTGCATTAATTTCGGCTTCGCCAAGTACCACGGCGGCAAGACGTTCCTGAGAATGGACGATACCAACCCCGAGGCCGAAGAGGAGAAGTACTTTGTCGCCATCGAGGGTAAGTCTCACATCTACCTGCTGTTGTGTTATGTTGCCGCCCGATTGCGTCTATGTGGTACGCCTACTAATGCTGATCGTGATCTTGCTAGCCATGGTCCAATGGTTAGGGTTTACCCCCGAAGCCGTCACCTACTCGAGCGATCGCTTTCAGGAGCTGTACGACTTGGCCGAGAAACTAATAGAGCTGGGGAGGGCCTACGTATGCCACTGCAATGGTGCGTGTCCTCTCTCCATGTCATGTCATGCTGAATTGAGCATGGGTGAATGCTGATGGTTTCGAATCGACAGACGAGGAGATTAAGGCGCAGCGCGGTGGTGAAAATCATGGACCGAGATTCCGCTGCTCTCACGCTGAGAAATCGGTCGAGACAAACCTGGCTGACTTTAGAGGCATGCGGGATGGCAAGTACAAGCCAAGGGAGGCGTTTTTGCGCATGAAGCAGGTGAGACTAACCGTTCCGGCGACCTCGCCTTCATCATCATTCAACGTAGTATGAGGAAGAACACTAATCCATAACAGGATATCGAAGATGGCAATCCGTGAGTAGTAGCACGGCTTTATATTGAGAGAAGAATACTGACTATCACCATGAAAGTCAAATGTGGGATCTTGCTGCGTGTACGAACTCTATCCTGTCGAGGAAGAACCTCAGCCCTCGAACGTCTTGCACTAACACCCCACACAGACAGAGTCCTCGACAAGCCTCATCATCGAACAGGGGCAAAATGGCGGATATATCCAACTTATGATTTTACACATTGTCTCTGTGATAGCATGGAGTCCATCACACACTCGATGTGCACTACTGAGGTTGGCCCCCTGATGACAGTCATTTGTTTTTCTACTTTATCACATTTTGGCGAGGCAAGGGCTGCATTGCATGCAAGACAAGACCTATTCCTGCAAGCCATTTGACCCTCAAACTTCCTAAATGTTCCACCATGACAACAATTGCTAATCCGTCGTTCAAATAGTTTGTCCAGAGCAGAGTTAGCTATGAGTGGCTGAACAAAACTCGTGAGTAGGATCCTATTTTAGGGGGGGCGACTACGTACTCCTCACACTTTATCATGATATGGGAAAGTATTGACTGTTGGTCAATAAGTCGGTGTCTACGAGCCAATGCAAAGGGAGTATGGTCGATTGGTAGGTGATAATTCATAATATCTAATCTTGGATAGCTCTTATTGACTATGTTGGGCTAGAGTATTACGGGGACCGTCCTCTCCAAGAGAAAAATCATGAAGCTAGTGGAGAAAAAAATTGTGCGAGGATGGGATGATCCTAGGTTATATACTCTAATCGCGTAAGTGTTGTCAATTCTCTTAGGGGTCATTGATTATAGTCACATCCGCGAAAGATCTCGCCAAGGGGAGTTGCTAACCGTACCAAAGCATCAAACGACGAGGTGTGCCACCAGGCGCCATTGTCGAGTTTGTCTCAGAGCTTGGAGTCACCACTGCGCCCGGCGTCATTCAAATCTCGAGATTCGAGCAGACAGTCCGAAGATATCTGGAGCGTACGGTACCAAGACTGATGCTTGTCCTCGACCCAGTCCCAGTCGTTATCGAGGATGCCGAGGAAGTCGAGGTCGACGTACCTTTCTCTCCCAAGAATCCAGCAATGGGATCGCACAAGTTGAAATTTACACCCACCGTCTACATCGATCGTTCGGATTTCCGCGAGGTAGGCTATCTCTTGATTTTCCCTCCGTCGACGGCGGGAATGAAATCACGCAAAATAGCGGTCCTGTCCATGCTATAACCCTCTGAACCACGATCATTTTAGAGGATAGAATGTAGATGACAAATGCTAATCCTCGACTAGGTTGATAGTAAGGACTATTTCCGGCTTGCACCCAACAAGACGGTCGGCTTGCTTCAGGCTCCCTATCCAATCAAAGCCGTCTCTTTTACCAAAGACGATGCCACAGGTCAAGTGACCGAGATCCGCGCTGTATTTGATAAAGAGACGAAGAAACCAAAGACGTTCATCCAATGGGTGCCCTCTGGTTCACGCGAGGTTGAGGTGCGGATCCATAATTCGCTATTCAAGTCAGAAAAACCTGACGATGCTGAGGGCGGATTCCTCAACGACCTAAGCCCCGAGAGCGAAGTAATCTACCCCAATGCCATGATCGAGTCGGGATTTGATGAGGTGAAGGCGCGGGCACCGTGGCCCGAGGCCGCGGGTGAAAGCGAGCTTGGCAGGGGAGGTTTGGAGAGCGTGCGTTTCCAGGGCATGAGGGTTGCCTATTTCGTAAGTGACATCACCCCACACCCGAGTTCGTAGGAGTGAATCTATGTTGACATGTTACGATAGGCCGTGGATTCCGTCGACAGTACCGAGTCCAAGGTTATACTCAACCGAATCGTATCCTTGAAAGAAGACGCGGGGAAGAGCTAGACAATTATCTACGTCCTGTGGATGGATTTCATTTCAGCTCTACTGCTAGCATTGCCGCAATCTAGGCAGTTCTATCTCGCTTATGCCTGGTAATCTAAGCATTGAAGGAAGGATAAAGGCGTGTCTTCGTAGGTATATAAAGATTGGGTTGTACATCTACATCTCAAGATTCGTTGGGCCTAAGCACTTCTTCGATGGAGTAAGTTCAGGACGATACTATAACGGTGTTGATTCCATCTTATTATTTTACGTGGTATAGCAATCTTAGGATCTTTTTACCGTGACCTGGTGCGTAATTGTTTATTTCTTTGAAAGAGATACGCTTTTTCTACCCAATTCCTTTCTGGTCTGAGGCGAATATTTCGGTGTTTAAGTGAGTTTAATAGGAGACGTTCCAAAAGAATTTCAGGGGAATTAGTGATAGCCAGTTAATGCTTAGCTATGAATACATTTCTGACTAATGTGCTTTATATTAGCTCGTGAGATTCGAAGTCATTTTCCTCCTTTAACGTCTAATCGAGCACCTCCTGTTCCTTCCACTCGTACTATAATTACCATATATCTACTTCTTTGGCACTTATACTAGCTAGGTAGGCTTTTTATCATAGTGCCACACTATCTAATACGCCAAGACTGGCATATCATCCATATAGTCGTCTTAGCGTGAGACTCTACGCGATACTTCATCTCCCATCGTACTTGTGTGTTGCCGAGTATCCGAGATAGCTATACGAAAGCAAGGTAGGCGAGGGGAAACATAGCCGGCAACTGGAGGCGAGACTATTCAGACCATCTAGTCTGTAGATCTCCTGCCCTGCTAAAGAGAAGGGACACCTTTATGGCCCCCTTGAGGTTCTAGTAGATTATTGCAATTCGAGTATTCTTCCAAACTCTTGTTCCATGTAGACAGTGGCTCGCTATCTGCTCGAACTCGAAACATCAAGCGTTCCTGAGGCTATATTGCTGAGTGATATAGGGCGCACTGATGCGAGTAGATAACAACAACTAATATCGACGTCAGATTCTTCGAAAGGGATTATTGCATTCGACTAGACGGAACGATCCATAGCTAAGACTCGATCCTGCGGAGAAGATGCGGACATATGGGATGGTACGTCCGCTTCTATATACAGGCCGCGCCAAAAGTGGCATCGGGCGCCGCCAGCCTTCCCATCGGGCCTATAACCGCCCGGCTAATTGCGTCTGCCTTGTCGACCGACACTGACCAACCACGGTTCCCTTCGAGTCACGAGCGTCCATGAAGCAATTAATCTGCGTTGTATGCGATGGCCTATCAGGTAAATGCCGTCCTTGGGCCCAGCTAACAGCCACCACGCTCCCAATATCACAGGAGCAGAAAATATGGCTCGGCAGTGTATGCTACATCACAGCACAGCACGAGCGGCCGACTCGCCACCCCTTTCCGCACCTCTGTGTCTATTTTTGTATAAACATACATGTAAGCCGTCGTTGGTGGACGTTGTAGGGCCTTCCTCTTCTTCTGCTCACCACACCACACCACAACACCACCAAAGCACACCCCACATTCGTCGCACGACTCACTCGTCACAGGATGATGTATTGGTCTACGATCCTCGGCCTCTCGACGCTCGCGGGGGCGGTACCGCAGTTCGGCGGCGGCGGCGGGCTCACGATGCTGCGGTTCGGGTGCGCGCAGGTCGTCATCGACCGGCTCGACCCCCTCGTGAACCCGGGCGCCATCCCCTCGCCGCACGTGCACCAGATCGTGGGCGGCAACACCTTCAACGCCTCCATGACCACCGGCGACGTCTCGACCGCCGCGTCGTGCACCACCTGCGCCTTCAGCGAGGACTTCAGCAACTACTGGACCGCCAACTTGTACTTCAAGGCCCGGAACGGCACGTACAAGCGTGTTCCCCAGGGTGGTGC
>NQIM01000308.1:0-50693 GCA_003426235.1 Xylaria polymorpha
GGAACTTTTTATATAAATAGAATAATTATTACTAATTTTTAAATGTTGAATTGTACAATCTAAATTAAATTTGTTTTTAAGTATTTTTACTAACAATTCTACCTCAGTTAAAGAAAAACAATTAGTTGCTATTCTACGCCGGGTTTATCTCCGAGTATGGGGGGTTTGGGTGGCGCTACTAGCCCGTACAGGCCGACCAGTCCCGGTGGCACCAGTCCTTTCTCGCCCTCGTCGCCTCTCGGTACTTACGGAAACTATTCGCCCACCTCACCAGGTGGTGGTTACTCACCGTCCTCGCCCATGCAAGGTCTCACATCATCGCCCTCATTTAGTCCAACTTCACCCTCGTTCTCCCCGTCCTCTCCCGCCTTTCGCTCCGCGACGAGTCCTACTTATAGTCCAACATCTCCAACCTACTCCCCAACTTCACCCGCAGGCACTACTCGCCTACCTCACCAGGAGGAGGACATTCTCCGGCCTCCCCCAGCTACTCTCCTACCAGCCCATCATATAGCCCAACTTCTCCTGCCTTTAATCCCGGCGGTTACTCACCTACTTCGCCGAGTTATTCGCCTACTTCGCCAAATTCATATTCGCCAACGAGTCCTGCCTACCATGCAGGAAATGTTCACCATTCACCCACGAGTCCCCACTACTCGCCCGCGGTTAGTACCCCTTCATAAGATACTATTTCTATATGCTAACAAGCTCTGCAGTCTCCCGCGTTTAGTCCTAACCCCAGCCGTTCTCCCGCGCCTGGTGGCAGTACTAGCCCCAAGTAGTATGTGTACCCGGCTATTTTTCAATATTATTTTGCTAATTCTTTCTTTCAATCATAGCTCTCCCAGCTCGCCCAAACAAAACTAAGCATACTGGCTGCTTTGGGGACACATTTGAACCTGATTGTTTGAATAACATACCGAGGCGTAACAAGGGATTTCGTTACTGCATCACGGCGTTTTTGCGTCTCTCGTTTTGTTTTTATTATTATATTTTTTCTTCCCTAATGAACCTCCCAATGGCGACATAAACTCGCATAATGGAGAGGGAATTTCTACCTTTCGTCGTTTGCATCGCGCGCCAAGACTAGAGAGATTGGAAGGGGCACAAAATACACATTCGTGCGAAGAGAAAAACTTTGCCGACGCACCAAAAAAAAAGACACGGACGTAACTGTTCGCTGTTGGTATATTGTACAATAAGCGGCGAATGAGGCAACACCGCTGGTTCTCGGTTTTTCTCATAGATATTCCTTGATGAGATGAGTGGCAAGCGGATATGAGTCTTTTTGCGCAACCTCGCAGACTGAATGATTGATGGTTGGCGTGTTGAACGGGAGAATGGATGTGCGGACAGTTGCGGTGATGCGAAAAGCCGGTTAGGCTGAATAGGAACGAGGAGCAGTACACAGACCGAAAGGTCCGCGAGAGAGAATGCAATGAGACAGATAGACAGCAGGTTGCATCGTCAGGTCATAGTAAATCACTCGGAGGAATATCGTATCTAGGATTAGAACAGAAAAGACGATATCCCGGAGCAGAAAAGCACGGATTAATAAGTTTCGTTGAACCCCTCGTTCTAATCCGTAGACCACAAGAGAAAGACAGTTTAGTTTGTCAACAGTTCTATGATCAATAACAGATAATGGTGATATGAGAACCTTCCAGGTCCCATTTTGGGAATCTCTTTCCCATAAACAGTATCATATGAGTCTTTGCTTGCGTACGTACTCACTCCAGTCTATAGCCGCGTATTGGTTACGACGACTATCTATCAGCCTCTATCTAATGTCACTAGCCATAAAACTCGTCCAAGCCACTGGTTTGTTTGACCCAACACCGGAGCATCCGGTATACGTTGTTGGCATGGGCAGGATCATCCGTAACCGGAGAAGGTGCCGGGCAACCGTGATGTTCTAGAGCACCTGAACGGGCAACCACGTACTTCTTCTCTCCCACTATTTACTTACTTACTAACTAACAACACATGAAGATAGGGGGATGGCAGATACATCGAGATCAAGTACCTCTTTTGCCTGCCTGCCTCAACTAGTTGGAGGGGGTGTCTTTATCAGAAAAACGGCAGCTTTGTTCTTTTCCAACGGGGGAATGTACCGTGACTTCTCGTCTACACGGGCCCGCCCCGATAGTAAGTCAGTCGTGTGATTGATGCCTACTAGTAGGTATGTATGTATGTAACCCTGGAGAAAAGGGGCGGGGGAGAGAAAAAGAAAATCCAGAATGTTTAAAAACTGCCGCGCGTGTGTAATCATGACCGGCTGGCTGGCTATGTTACACCCGCGAAGGAGAAAATCAACCTGACCAACAAACCAACAGACATCGAAAAGAAGTAGAGAAATGTGACTTTGAGTTAGGTCGATCTGGATACATACCATGACCCAGTATGCAGGAGGCGAGTTATTTTCGCCCGTGTCTTGGAGAAGAGTATACGCCATACCATGTCGCGCGCTGCATGTGACGATACTTACCTGGGATCTTGGACTACGATATTCATGGCCCTTCACTGGAGATGTATACGCGCATCCACTTTCAGCCCTACCTAGCGTCAAATTAGCCAAGCCAAGAGATGCAACGCAAGCGCGTGTGTATATACATACTAGTTACTGTAGTCTAGGACGATAGGCTCAATATTCGATGGATGTAACAGTGCTTTGTTTCTTCGTTGGATCCCATTAGCCGCGTCGCTTAGATAGATGCTCTATTACGCAGTTTCACATAGTCGTCGGAGATAAGAGGCCGACGGCATGAGGCAAGTGGTAAAATGGAACGGGAGATTAAACGCAACGTTTGCCACCAACAACCAACAACAACAAACACCCTGGTATGTTAAGCGCGGTTCTCTGTCATTCGCCCACTCCGTGTCGAAGAATACGAAATGAGGCAAGGCGGCGACGGCTAGTTCCGCCGCAAGGCTCGAACGATCGCCAAGCCTAGTATTCTGATATTCCAGACTGACGACAGCAAAGTCACCAACAATCCAGAAGAATAAGATGAGTTTTTTCAGGGTTTTTTAGAAGAAAGGCAGCAGGCACTTAGCTCTCGCCACCAACAAACGCAGCGCGGGCTATTTCCGAACGTAACCTGAAGTCAAGGGTACCGTGACGCGTTATCAAAAACGTCACCAAAGCGTCACCTGTATGCATTCCGGTAAGCCATGATTCCGGGACCCGGAGGGAAAAAACCAACAAGTTGGCGACGCCACGATGGCAGAGGTCACGAAGCCGGTGGCGACTATAGGTGTATATTCCAATCAGCGAGCGTCCGGTCGAGGTGAGTCACCCGAGATGACAATAGATCAGAGCCATATACGAGCCACATACGAGCCACGACGATGACGAGACAATCTTCAGAATCCCACGTCTATCACCAACAATAACGAGAATATTCTCTCATCTGACGAGAAAATCCCACAACTAAGATTAGTAGTGGTAAAGGCAGCTCCCGGTGTATTGCAGACGCCACCAACGATTATGTACCATCTCACCCAGCAGGGTACAAGCTTGATGCAATCCGGAATGAAGCTAGATGCTTATGTGCCCATTTTGGTGTACGGTGAGCCAAGAGCCTCGCAACACAGCCGATCAGCTCAGTTAGGCTGGATACGATTTGTATCGCAAGTCTCGGTCCAAAGAGAGCCTGCGGCTCTAGGGCACAAGGACACTAGGTCCATTCTTTGCCTAGGGGCAAACTCGCTCGCAGGTCAGTGAGGCGCAAATATGCAAGATACGATGAACGAGGCTACTAACGTATCTTTCCCATGGACAGAGTCGGGGCGTATTGACACATTTCGGTGCTGACGCTGTTGGTTGACACCGTAAGAGCTTCCGTTTCGCATTGTTCTATGACGGATTTTCTGACGCTCCAAAGTCGCAGTAGTAGTGGAGGCCAAAATGTAACGCTGACGTCTCAGGCCGATACCGTTGGCTCTACCGTCCAGTCGCCTACAGGATGAGATAATTTTGGCCACCCCTAAACCCCATAGGGCTGCGTCTCAAGACTAATGGACTCCGAGACGGAGTAATACCGCACACGTGTGATGGCACGGTCCATGGCTCTGGGATAGGGCTGAAAATGCAATGTTGCGTAATATTTGCGACTCTTTCACCAGACGGGAAGCAATCATTCCGGGGTCGAATTCCTGTCTACTAAATCAACTGCGGCGCATTAATTAACGTAGTAATCGCATCAGATTTGCATAGTACTTGCGTCCGTGGGAAAGATCAATGCCACTCTTCATCAAGGCAGTGTGGGCTGCTGGCAGGCAGTCGGTCAACTTGCACCTAGCATAGTAAGACTCGACACTATCGGGCTTATTCGATTATACCCGCCAGAGGGCGCTTAGGTCACTGATTTTGGCTTTGTGATATCAGGGAAATGAATAACCTTGTCGAATGACAATATATGTTTCTAGCGTTCGGCTCTTGCTTCGGTTGTTGGTGACCGCGGCTGATATGCTACTTCGGAACATCCTATGCCAACAAAGAACGAGGAAACGGTGTCTCGAATGTTGTTGATTGAGCCCGGAGCTGCCGCTGCCTCAGGCGTCGCCCAGAGAAACAAGGGAGCGGCGGATTTAATCCGTGCTAATCCGAAACAAGCTGAAAAGCCCCCGATATTTCTCGAAATGCACTTTGCACCCAAGCAATATAGCTGGTACATGCGCTCAAATGTGCGTTAGCTGTGACGGTACTAGGTTATAGTCTTGGATTATGTCGAGGAGCTTGGGGATCTATTTAGTACCCTTGAGATGATTCAGGGGCTTGTGACCTGTTGGCCAGCTTTCCTCTCGTACGCTACAGATGCCTAGTCGTATCATACGTAAGATCCATATCCAGGAGAGAGTATCTAAGTTCGATAGGATGGCTGAACTTCGTAGCATTGTCCTTCAACTTGACAGTCGGGGACAGGGAGCAATGCTGATGAAGCGATAACATGGTTGATTCTGCGTAATATACGATAGAATGAGAAAGGTCAGGTTACCAGCCTCTACTCAAACGAATCTTGTAAGGAATCGTAGTATGAAATGATCCTTCCTAACCGATTGCTTCTAGAACAGCCCGTCTCGCACGCTGGTGCTGCTGTGTGCCTAGGTAGCCACAGTCTCACCTTTCCCGCATAGTAGGTCGTTCTATATTCAAGTATAGGCTTTACGCAACACAGCATACGTGTATTGCGATGTTGCGATCCTGCGAGTGTATAGAGGTTTCCTGGGTTTGATAAGGAGTTCATAAGTGGTCATCGAATATCTTGCCCTGCTGGCTGTTTCTGTCAATAGGAAACGGCCATGCTAGAAGAGCTCACAGGTTACGCAGATGCCTATCTAGGTAGATTGCAATTCGCAACCCCAATAAGGAGCATGTGCCAGAGGAGTGGTGGAACGTAAAGCGTGCTTTCGTTGCGAAACAGTGGCATGGCATTTTTGGCACCCCCAACATGCCGGTGTGACGGATCTAGAATCTTTATTCCCCCAACGTTGCTACCAATTCAACCACGTCACGAGACCCTCGGATTAGCCTTTCTGAGGGCCGACAATTGGGGGGCTGTACTCCAAACGGACCCAATGCGGACCCGATGCAAGGCGGCACTTGGAAACGCTTGTAATAGTGCATCCAAACGCAGATGTGAGATAGTTAGCCTTGCAAAGACACTGGGTCCGCCAGCCGCCCTTTGTCCGGTACGAATTTCAGCATAGCCTATCGGGCTTGACGAGGGATGGGCAAACTCTGTACCAAATTCAAAAACAAACAAACGATGGACTGGTAAAGTCATAGCTATGTGAGCTATCCTACCAGCGACTACGTGAAACTGACCACATATGCATTCCTAGCAAGGTAACTGTTATTACTGGGTGAGAGCTGACACTCGCAAGCATTAAATATCGAGTTCGTCTTGTCAGTAGACGCACGATCTCAGATACTTGATTCTTGACAGCTTGAACTGCCTTGGATGCTAATGACTGCATCGCCTCGTCTCATCTGCGAGTTATTGCCACAAGCTGCTGCGAATGCTACCCCATAGTTGGGGTGCCCGTAATTTGGGCTTCTAGTGAGTAATACCTATAGGTAGTTAATACACCTGTAACAAGGTTCGCCAATAGGCGCGACAAGTGTTCTTAATACACAAAATACCTAATTCGGCATGTGAATATTGTCCGGGGGGACCAAGTTAGATCATGTGAGTCAACGAAGCACGGTCGGTCGGTCGGTCGTTACGTTGCATTCCATGTAGGTAAGTACCGTATCTTGCTTCTATCGCTGGCTGCAAGATTCCGATAGTGGTTTGGTTGTACTCGCGGAACAGCAAACGTGGAATGCGCAAACCATTGAGCGGATGAAGTGAGCCGGCGACGGAACAACAGACTGCAGTGGTCTGTCGCACTCCGATTTGCAGACGAAGTTCCGACGCATGATTCCTTTGTCCGTCAAGTCACCTTGCATTGCCGTGGTGCCATGTTACACCACCAGAAAAGCCAATAAAGCTAACCTAGCTAGCTCGCTGCTGATTATAGGGAGGAAATCACCTTACTGGACCGATAGCGGAAGCGTAGGTAGGTAGTGTAGTTATGAAGATAGCGTGCGGGCTACCTCGATTTAGCGTGAGTCTTCGTATACGGCCGAATGTTGATGTTGAAGAAAAGAAATTGATATGATGGCCGGGCCGTTGTGGCAAAGCTGGCGCGGGCCGCCTGAACGGGCCAACATCAGATCCAAGCCCACACTAGTCGCGGATCTCTGACCACTAAGAAGGAAATACTGCAGAGAAGTAACGACAACCTCGGCCCGTCGAGAAATTACAGAAGAAGAGTCATGGCAGGACCGATGTAATAACAGATGAGTGAATGATAATAAGGCAGTCCAGATGTTGGCTCCAAGGCCACTACAGGCAGCGAATTTGTTCAAGGGGAGCCGGGAGCCAAGAGCCAATAGCAGCAGCAGAGGCGTTTGGCTTTGGGAAACCAAGCCAAGTTGTGATGTAATTAATGTAACCTGGCAACAACGAAGTGACGAGTTCAATGCGGACAATAGGAGATGAGCATAGCATTTGCTAGGAACCGAGAAGGGCCGATGCCCGTGATTCTATGCCTAAGCTATGCTAGCAGTTGAAGTTATTCGTTCAAGGCGCAGGAGGGGATAAAGTGTTTTGGTTTGAATGAGACGATCGGAGCTTGGAAAGACTGGCGGAGGTTCCACTTGATGGAAATTGATAGGTAATTGATTACCTAGTTACCCAGGTATGTACCTCCGCCTCAAACTACCTAGGTACCTACGTTAGGTAGGTCATGTACTCTGTAGAACCTTATCCAATCAAATACAGGGTATTAGGTAGGTAGCCCCGCCCGTCAGGGGAGCAGGACTGGACCAGAGGCGTCCGATCCAGTTCAAACGGACTAACCTAGGTAGGCACGTGGTGGGACAGCAGACGTAACTGTAACACCCAGCGAAACCCCTGTGGCCCAGAGTAAGGGATCAGAGGTAACTAATGAATGAACGAAACAAAACCAGCAAACACTCGATAGCAAGCCATCATCTTTTCAGTACACCTGCCCGAAAAACCTAGGAAATCCTCCTCTAGCATTGACCGAGGAGTTGCACTTTTTTTGCCATTGATGGCATCTAATGCTTAGGCTCCGCGTTGGAGCATGTCACTCAGACAGGTGCTAAGTGATTTAGATATCACATGATGAAATGCATATGCGAGGTTCGCCAGGCGATGATGAGGATGATGATGACGATGACGATTATCTAACTCTGTGTCAGCACCAAGTTTAGTTCTGTATGTTGGTTTCAGTGACTAGGTATTCTTGCTATGACAATTTCGCCGCTGCAATACGCCCCGTTGTTGGCATGAGCCTCGCGGCCCCCGAGCCACACAGCTGACACCTGTGAGACGCGCCGCCACGCAGAGTTGATCACCACTTTGCTTTACTTTACGTTACTTCAGTTCTGCATCGTCTCGGCTCTGCATCTTCTGACAGCGGGAGTGTCCGCGGCAGGATGCTTCCCGTTGTCTTACAGCGCCGCTGCTGCAGCATGGCAGTGTCAACGGTCCTTACGGCTAAGTCGCTACCCGGTATTGCTCTTAGTCACCGCATCTTCCCGGTTTGTTACGCTCGTTTGTTAGGAATGAAAGATAGTGTATTCAGGTGAGACGAAAGTGACAGTCTAAATAGCGCCGGGTGATTGAACTCCACCACCCAAACCACATGACGAAATATTCCGGATACATCCAAGCGCTGCTCGTATTATGCCGACGAAGTGAAGTTCCTCCCGCGTACGTGCCGAGATGAAAAAGAAACGCAAAAAAGAAGAAAGGCCGTATGGAGCGGTGTCGTTGTACCGCCATGGGAATTGTTGGGAAAACAGAATAGTAGAAATAAACCGGATATCATCGCGATTGCTCGCCCCCCCGCTTTTTATAACCGATCCCATTAATGGTCCTACTCTTTTCCCCTATCACATCTCCCGTCCAGCCAGAGGCTCGTAGCACCATTCCCGTGAGATCGTTAGAGCCGTCGCCGCCGTGATCAAGGGGCGGGTCATCGTACTCGTTATCGGGTCCCCTCGTTCTGATGCTTAGTGGTTTTCACATGGTGCCGCGTAAGGAGTCTCCTTCGGTCGTGGTCCGCCGCAGGTACTAGGGCTGGGGCAAGGCACAATGCCCATATCCCGGATGTGGCCGCAGCTGTACTTGAGGATCTGACGAGTGCACATTTTAAAGTGACTGAAGTGTCTGAATTTGTCGACGGGTGTCTTAGACTGGATCGCTACATGACGAGTCTTGATTAGTGAGAGATAGGGAAGGTAGTTTGACTTGAAGACGCACTTGGAGAGGAGATGAGATCGTTCGACCAACTGACGTTTTATCGAGACAATGTTTACGCTGGTAAGGGTGCTTGAATGTTTAGCTTGTTTCCAAGTGTGATGATGAAGCTGGTGAAGCTGGTGATGGTGATGAAGGTGATGAGGAGTAGAGTTCAGTTCGTCGATGGACGGGAGGGCAAGCATTTATAGGTATGTCACACGGGCTTAGGACTGATTTCGAACTGGAGTGAATAATACTGTTGTTTGCTCAATGGTGGGCAATGGCATGCAAGGTACGGGTTTGCCGCAACATTGCGTGGAGATGTGTTGAATCTGCCTTGAGATGTTCAACATCACGGTTACATGTTAGGAGAGTTGCTACCGCGATGCCAACAGTTGCACTGCGAGGGTGGCGCGGCGCACGAACTTACACACCGGGCCATGTGGGAAGGTCACCGAATGGGCCAGCGAAGTACATGAACAAGACGCTACTAAGAACAGCGCGGGAACGGCATCGACGCGCCTCTTTACCGTTGGGACCCCGAGAAGGCAGTCAGTCATCTGCTGTATGTAGAGTTGCAGCATCAAAGTGTGTCACGACACGGCTTCGGTGGTGGAGAGAGAGCGTTGGGGGGTGTGAGATTAGATGACAAGGAGTGGACCGGATCACTTGTAACACCAACGGTAAGGGATGGACGACATCGGCCGGTGTATGAGCATGACTGGTATGCATATGCATTCTAGCCAAGGAGGCAAGTAGGCAAGTAGGCAAGACGGACCCGAGGTCTCGTCCGCAAGACAGAGTTGAAGATACTCACTCACGTAGACGCACGTAAGGTGTGCGGTGAGTACGACGAGGATTTGCGTCCCGCCATGCCATGCCATGCCATGCAAAGCGACGCCAGACAGCCAGTAAGGTGTTAGGAATCCAGTGTTACCCGAGTGCAATGTTGGGTTTGCCGGAATATAGTTAGAAGAAGTGTTGTTGGCGTGCATCGCTTTTGTCAGTCAAGGACCTCATAAGTCTCTCATTGGCGGCGACGCTATTATTACCCAGAGGAGGCACCGTCTAACAAGAAGCGCCTGCAGCACACGCGCGAAGCGCGCCACAAGGCAGAAGTTGTCTCAAGACTAACAATAATCGCCCAAGTTAAGTTAAGTAGGTAGATCGATGTTAGCCACTGCCGGTGGATGAGTTATGTAACTTACACACTAAGGTACCTACATGGTAGGTAAGGTAAGATAAGTACCTACTTGTAGACTTTCTCCATCCGTACCGGCCGCGGCTTAGGCTGTGGGGCTAGGTAGGTATTCTTTAGGTGATTGTAAAAAGGTGCTATAAATGGATCTACATGTAAGTACCTAAGGTATCTTTGGCACCCTGTACACAATAGGAGAGTCCGTAACCTCGCCAATTAGGGTGCTTTTGGACTAACGAGATAGCTATATCCATGCAACTTTGCCGCCTCTTTTTTATGTTGATTTTGATGGTATATGTCGAATGATAGTAGGCTAGGTAGTGAGTGTAGAAACACATAGCAGCTGAACATACAGGGTGGAAGTACCTACTTTGGTCGAGGTGGGCAGGTCTTGGCATCGTTGCGTGCAGATACCCGAATGGGCTAGTCAAGGGGCTATGTCCAGTCAGGTTCCAGCGTACCACGCGACAGCATGTCGCTCTATCTCCCAGTCACGGACCACCCTGGACAGTTGGGGCCGGGGTCCAACCATCGACAGGGGTCACGCAACGTCGGTCATAGAGCTTCAAGATTGTTAGTTTCAATCCAAATTAGAACTTCATTCAACCATACTCCCTCCCCTACATACTGGATTTGTATTGACGATATTGTATGATTTGAATTAGGATATTGCCACAACACGGCTTACTTGCCAAGCAATATAGCGGCACAAGCTCTCGTCCACCAACGGGACTCTTACCCGAAGCCCGCTCGCTCAATTTCGAGAAAATTCCACAGGCCGGCTGTTGACAGGACAGGGTAGTTCCGCTGCAGAGTTGCGAGTGAAGTTTGTCAAGCCTCTCAAGTCTCCATGTCATTAGGTAGGCTGACGATTGACTACCTACCACCTAAGTACACAGTCACCTGCATTTTAGCTAAGACTAACGGTATCTGTCGATGACTTCGTAATCCCTTAGCGCACCATCACGGTCATGGTCACGGTCACTGTCACGGTCACGGTCCCCATCACGGTCCCCGTCATCGTCATCGTCACCATCACACGAGAATCGGGCTACCGTAATTCTCCTCCGTGGCGTGATACAAGAGCCGGCAGATTGCACAACCAAGACGATACGGCACCCTAGGTAGGCTGTCATGCCCAACATACTAAATTCGTGTAACTCTACACACTCCATTGCTTAGGTTGTGCTAGGGTGCGAGACAAAAAATGGCAGTACTCGTATGGCCGATTGGCGCGATTTCACAGCAGTCTGTAACGTGTTTTTTATACGTGGTGGAACGAATTACGGCTTTCGGCATGCACGACAGGCCTCGCAAATTATTGTTCTTCCTCGAGCGTTCGGTTGATTCGGTACGAGTGTTGGATGTAGGTATTAGACGACACACCCCACAGGAGTGCTGTTATGATTAGCCTTTGCTCTCGTAATCCCGCGTAAAGGAAGTCCCTTGGTCAGTTAAAATAATAAATACCTACATTGGGATAACACCCCCATCCCCTCGGTAAAAGCCTGCTATGAATGATCTTGTGTGTCATCTATAATAAAAGTGCATACGCCCGGCCACTACAGCGTAACAACTATGTCTAAGACGGTACCTAGGAACTCGAGCGACCTCATCGATACATCTCACAAGACACGAACAATTTTAGCCTCCAAGTCTTATAAAAGCTCATCGTCATGGTCGAATAGGGATTCAAGCCGCCACCACTGTCCATCACAGCTCATATCCCTTCGGACAGGCATCGAAAGACCATGATCATGTACTCGTAACTAACAGCTAACTCACATATGAACAAGGCAGCCCAGCTCGAGCTTTTTGCTTTTGGCGAGCTGGTTCTATTAACAGTCACGAGCAACTTCCAACATAATCCAACACATGACAGACTTCATGGATACGATTGCCCGACTTGAAAGTAATCCATGAGATGTGCCCAAGGTGGGGGTAGAATTTTGCCAAGTGTACGACGTACCGAAGTTCCTAGAGGAGGCTTCTAACCCCAAGGAAGAATACAGAACCAGATTCGAAGCCTTGCTGGTACCAACCCCCGCCCAGGAATCAACTCGATAGGCCGCAGGATTGGGAATGCTCATGGGTCATGGGCGGGCATATGTGATGGGATGCGGCAGCTGCCTCGGAGACGAGATAGATAGTTAGTAAGTGAGAAGAGATACGCGGCCAAGACACTTCTCTCCGACGCAAATAAACACGCTTTAACGTAGCAGTGGAAATCAATACAATCGCCTATAATTACCAGGTCTGTTCTTCCAGGGAATCCTATAATCATCACCTTGCATCAGGTCGTCACCATGCATCGTCCATCAAGCCGTAGTTGCATAGGTGTATATCGCTCCTTGGAGTAGGGCACTAGTAGAATAGGGTTGAGCATATGTATTAGCTACTGTTTGATTCATGTGCGTTGTGAGAAGTGCTCTAGCCATGAGGCGAACTGGTTTCGACTTCGTGGCATCAGTATAATTATGAGATTTGTCGCGGGGCTCATCCAGACATTCTTTCAGTAAATTTACATACCGCCTTCACAGATAGTCTAAAACACTTAGCACATCTAAAGGAATAACTATAGTAGTATGTTCGTCATTGGCCTGGTCAGTTTATAGGTGTGAGATATACTAGATAGGTAGCAGGGGGCCTGAACTGTGACCCCGAGAGCTTCTCGTGTTGGTATCGTAGGAGGTTTAACTCCGTCATCATCGCAACGAGATGACAGAATTAGACTCCTCCTGGGAGAGCGCAGTAAGTATTGGAGTAGGGTTCCCCCCACGTCGTCTGAGGAGTAACCTGATAGGATGAGCGTCAGCCATCAGGGTCATCAAGGCACTTCGATCATGATTCTCTTCCTCGCTTGGCAGTCTTCATGAGCCCCCATTATATTCCCGAATCACAAAAACCTCCAGAGGATCGAAGTCGATATCAATGTGATGAGGTGTTTCCGAATAGCCAATAGAGAAGCGGGGGGGCAGTAGAAAACCATACGCCCTGGGGTTTAAGCTTCCCACGGTACACGGTGCTAGTCGAACCTAGCCTTGTAGAACATCGTTCTAAAACTCGATCGCCATAATCAGCCTTGATTCAGGTCGCAAACTATGGCGTCTACTCCACAAGTTGAAGAATATTAACGGGCGGATTGTTTAGATGAAACAGACCATCTCCTCGACTCGTTCCTTTGTGCGATGACTAGCTGAAAACACAACGGCATATTAGGGCCGATAATGTCCAAGAGCTAGCGCACGGAATTATAATGGAAGGAATACGCCGCAATGATACATCGGTGGTGTGCGGGAGCGATTGTTTCAATAGGCCGCCAGTATATCTTACTCGGCCCTCGTGCAGCTAACTGAGTAGCTGAGGCAGAACCATACATATCCCGTCCCAACAACTGCTACCACTTACACGCCTCCACGACACGAATAGCTAGATTTAGAAGTTCCTTGCCTCAGTCCTAGATGCAACCCCGTGTGAAGGAGCAGCAAATCACTTTTCTCGCTGGAGTAGACCTGTGAGGGCCTGATAGAACCACAACTGCCGGATCTTGCTTTCTTCCATAGGCATCGGCAACAATAACCATGGGGGGATAACTGGATATTGGTTTGCCATCACGATTCGCCTCCGATCCTACCAACTGCTATCTTTAGTTCAAACCAAGCTGGGTAGTATTCCCCCTAAATATAGGTACCTTGTGTGATTAAAGGCGGAACGCAACAGGGTCGGCTATTCATTCATCGTTCCAAGTCTTCACGTGAGGCACTCTTCAAGCGGACAGCAATGTTCCTGGGAGGCTAAAATAACTCATGTAGCTTGGGGGACGGAATCTTCTGCTCCAATGGTTCTGCGATGTCGCATGAGCTCTCTTTCAGTCAGTCGACCTAACCTACAGCCTGGCTAGCCACAAATCAACTATACTTTCACCTTTCAATTCTCAAACCACGAATTCATCCCTATGATAGAATACCCAAGAGCTTAGACAGCCAAATGTATAGCGCGATCATAGCCACTCTTATTCATAATGAAGAATAGAAAATTGGAATCCCATATCTAGCCGGCTATCTGTCTCTCGGCATCGTTGTCACCGCGTTCGATAGGAGATGGTAGAAATCAGAAGAAATAGAAACAGAAATAGAAACTCGCATGAGAAAGGGCGACGTCTCGTTGTACCTCTACTTGATGGAGGGGTATTCAGATAGGTACCCCTTTTTATCGGAAGATGCTAGGCAAACTTGGGGTGATCCTCTATTTCCACCTACTACAACGTGCTAATCAGACATAGGCCCCAAATCTAAAGTCTGATATATTCATTTGTCGCTAGAAGTAACGCAACTATTCTAATAGGGATCTAACACCGTGTTCTACTATTCTTACCATCAGGTGCCAACATGTTGTGCTGCCACTAGATGGCGTACTATTTTCCTAGCGCTCTCTAGACTAAACAAGGGACGTCTGTATTAACTCGCCCCTGACAATACCCTTCACCTTGTCTCCGATTTACTGTTAATTAACAAAATCAAATCAAGAGAGAGGTCATATATGGCAAGCATTGATCTGAGCTGCTTGTTAAAGTCGACAGTCACTTATAGTAGATACGATGGGCTCCACTCCTTTCCATATTGACACTGGCCGGGGAGTTGAATTCCGTGTCGCGGCCTTGTATATGGAGGCAAGTTGTCACAAGGCAAGGCACAGGGCAAGGTAGGAGACAAAGAGACTTTTGTATATGTATCTAGGTTGGCCTCACGCGTAGCCTTGATAGCCGGAGACCCTCGTGCAACAACAAGAGTCTATTGCCTACCACTTGCTAGGGTTCATGACACAAGTAGACCTTACGCATCTAATCTGTATATCATCGCTGATACGTTTAGGGAACGGGTTGATCAAAATAGAACACAACAATACCCCCCCCCCCCCAAAGAAACAACAAAACAAACGCGACAATGAGTAGCAGCAAGTGTCTCAGTCCGCCACATTCCTCCCCCATTTTTCTTGCCCCAAGTCCCTCCCTCATTTATATATATATATATATATGTGTGTGTGTGTATGTATATCTATATATCTATATATACGTAGGTAGGAGGGTCTGTAGGGGTCCAAGTAATTTACCCCCCTGCATACCGACACCCGTACTACCTACATGAATATGATAAATCGAAGCGATAGTTTCTTACGGTATTTTGGGAGCTAGATTATTAACGGCATAAAGCAGGTTCTACGGTTTTATATGGGGGTTTTCCCGGACCTTGGAAGCTTAAAATTAGTGTATTGAATTGCATGTTAAGGTTATCGTGATTGGGGTAACTTAGCATTGGCAATGCAGGACAAAGGGAGGAGGATTAGCTTCGAGAACGGAGTGTGGACAGGCCGCTTATTTCTTCTCATGTCCCGTGTCAATTCCGAAAAGCAATCCTAAGCTAAAACATTCATGTGTTATCGAACCCCTTTCAAGTGTAACTCGGGTGCTCATTAGATACTGGTGAACCTCTCTCTCTGTCTCGTTTATGGTAAGCACTATATCCGCGTATCTCCGGGTGTTGGAGGTACGTAGCAGTAATGCTGTAAATGCGGCTATCCCATTGGGGTATGCCACTTGGGCATGGCCCTCCGAGGAATTCTCGTTAGCGGGCAGTCGCTAGCCAATCGCAAGCACGGCAGCGAGGTCAAGGCTCTGGACGCAGGTCGCTGCCAGGCAGTCTGAGGCTTCGTTGGAGCCGGGAGTTCGCGAGGTTTCATAAAGCTTAAAATGAGCCGCATTGCATCTCCACACATTCCGATATAAAACGGACGACGTCGGTTGATGTCGAACGTCGGTCGGGCTGGCCTTTGTGGTCTCGTCTCTTCCGCTGCCCCGGCATGGTGCACCTGTCGCCACCTTACTTGCGCCGACCGAGGAGAAAGGAGAGGAGGAGGTCCCACCTCTTTCTTGCAGTCCCCTCTCGAGAGCAGACCCCCCGGCTACTTACTTGAAGGAGCCAATCGCGCAAGCCCGCGGCAAGGAGATGAGTAACCCCCGGACCACCGTTCCCTTTACCTTTACCGCCGTGTCCAGGTTCGATGGCTATCAAAGGCTTAAGAGTTTACCTCAGGGTGTGCGTGCGTTGCGTGCGTCCGTCGCGTGCACCGTCATTTGCTGCCATTCAGCACCCCACGTGCTGAACAGCTGGTTTGGGTTCAGCGTCAACCGACTAGCACAACTTTGTGCGGGATGCTGGGTTTTCCGGATATGATGGGTAACATTACTCATTGCCTACCTGCACTGCAAGAGGTCAGCAATACAGGACAACGCACCCTTGCGGCGCCGCGGGCTGCCGTCATCATCATCACCCGCCCTCCTAACAGTGTTCCCGAGAAGGCTCTTGCAACCACGGGAAGACGGACTAGGTAGTAGGGACCGGATTACATTGCTAATTCCGATGCCCAGGCCCCATTTTGCCGCATACGCTCGCGCAGCGACCCAAGCCATGAGCTCGCTTGCTGTGGGGTGGCATAGCATAGATAGCAGCTAGCTTGGCTGGCTGGCTGGCTGGCTGGCTCACACTGGAAGTTGCGAGACCTGTGGCACACCCACACACCTTGGCATCCCATACATCCACGTCAATGACCGACCAGAATATACAATTTGTAAGTCTTGGCGACTCATACACAATTGTTGATCCTAAGAGGTGTGTGATAACCTAGGAACTCTGTGGGGGTCGTTGTGGCCCGTGTTTCGAACAAACCTTGGAACGCCGAAAGGCAGCGAGTGCTACCAACCGAGTATAAAGAGCCATGTCCCTTCTGACTTTCCTCGGGCATGCTCTTTACAGTTCAACCAACTTCCCACATTCTATCAACAAAGCCAAGGCAGTCACCCCTCCAGCACAAAGCTAGTTGTCTCTAGGCCGCATACTTCTCCCGAGTTATAATCTTAACTCCCATCTCCCACGCTCAATCCTCAAAACAAGCAACCAGAACCTACAACCTACAACCTACAACTCCCGTCAAAGTCTACCACACAACCGACAAAATGTCCTCCCCCGTGCAAAGCCCCAAGAGAATCACCATGGTGCAGCCTCGGCCTGTTGCTTTCCTCTCTCTGGCACCCGAGACCTCTGCCTCGTACCCTACTGCCCAGGACATCAAGCCCGCTCTCCATCCCCGCCGCAGTTCCAGCGTGAGCAGCGCCGGTAGCACACTTCGCGTCCTGAAACTCGGTCCCGTCCACTACGGCGAGCACCCAGACGGACACAGGGACGACTTCCACGAGGTCGCCGTCGAGTAAACTCGGCCTATCCCTCTACCTGTCGACAGCAAGCACGCATAATCGACATGTGATGATTTATTACACATTTCATTCGGTCAATTTTCCTTGAGTGTCCAAAAATCGACCCACATCTGGGGGATATACAGATACTGCATGCGGTGGTCATCCTATGAGAGACACCAAGCAAAGTAAAAAACAGCGGACACGGCGGTTGCGAAACCCAACCAACCCTACGACTGATTCATTTGGTTTTTCTTTATTATTAGCTAGTGTACTTTGGGGGGGCGCGGCGTTCACGTGTGTGCTTACATACAGGAAAGGGACAAAGGGAACGGGCGCTATAGCCGGGCATAAGGAAGCGAATAAAATTGTATTACTGCGCTATCTATCAATCGTGGCATTTTTTGTTGCTGCAAGGGTCGGGACTTGCTTGGGATGGGAACTTTAGGCGGGCGCACGCAATAGAGGACAGGAATCAGATCAAGAATAATACCTCAATAAGGAATAGCACTTAACACTTTTTACCTACCTACGTACTGTACTGTATCCTGAATCGCGTTTTGCTTGTGCATTGCTTCGACGTCTGCAAGATGGGTTACATGGTTCTTTGATCACGGGGCTTTGGTCCGGAGAGAGGGGTTTCTAGGTAATTTGCTACTACAGTAGTAGTATGTTTATTGATAGGTACACTACTAAGTATTGTTTGTCATTTTTCCCCACGCGGAGAAGCGGACTAAGGCTATTATGGGTGACGATACTGAGAACAAACCGAATTGTAAGTACCTACACGTACAGTACAGTACAGTACAGAGTATTAGGGGAGACCATTGGTAGGCGTAGTTTCAATCCCTGTAAATACAGCATACTGGCACCCTAGTCCAAACCATAGTCTGGCAGACTAGCATCCTTTGATGGTGTTGGTTCTAGTCTAGCGAGCATACATTTGTTTCTGTGTATCCGACGGCGATGCATGCATCACATGATGCGCTGCCCTTAAAAATGCTAACCGTAGCTGGATGTACCGGATCTAGTATAGCGAGGGGCGACCATCTGCCAGCTCAGCTCCTACAGTATGTATCCGCGCTAACTATGATATCTATCTCCCACCTTTCCCGCGCTTCACATGATTGATTGACTATTGTATCAGTCTAGTACGCTGGCAGCGTAGATCATCGAGTGAAAAAGTCCCTCACAGTGTCAGACGCAGGAGGATGGGGGGGAGGGASAACAAAAAAAAAGTCAATTGTCACAAGCAAGACCAGCAACAAAGGCTATCTATCTCGTCACAATCCCTCCCACCGATGCGCGTGCGTACGTTGCATCGCGGCGGGGGAAAGCGACAGGGGGCTCTTGGCGAGATACATGGGCTTTTTCTTGGCTGACGGGGGGTTCTTCTGTGTGCCCAGTAAGTACCCTCCCTGCCAGGTCGCTCTGCTTCGCTCTCACATTTTCCGCATACAACAGCCGCATCAGGCAATAAAGTGGGACGGCGGCTTTTCCCTTTTCTGACTGTAGGAGGACGGTTGATTTTTTTAATCTGGCTAGATGAGTCTAATGTACGCTGCTGTCTGCTAGTACTACTGCATGCATTATGTATGTACTTGGTGTAGGAAGCAAGGTATGTAAGGTAGGTAGGCCGGCCAGTCGTTGGTGCGCCGTGGATGATGGTGGTGGTACTTGTGGGTGCGAGTGGACATTGCCCAGGCTCCAGTGATTGATAATACTGCTACAATACGAAAGTATACCTAGTAAGTAAAGTAAAGTCCGAAGGCGAGATGGAGGAGACGGAGGAGACTATGCTGATTGATTGATGGCTGTCTCTGCCTGCCGGGTTCTCTTCTCTTCTCTCCTCTTCTCTCCTCTCCTCTCCGCTCTCCTATATTCTTTCCATTTCCCTTTCTAAGCGTTGCGAGTCATATCCGGGATGAGTAGAACATGGCACACTAAGTCCGCGGATTTCAGCGGATGCCTATATGTCCCGTTTCCCGCCCCAATAAACATATAGTGCCTAGCCTATTTTATGTACTACTACCTACATACGAAAAAGGCATTGCACAGGCGAGGGAGGAGTTTGCGTCATCGGACGGTAGCATCGACAGTACAGTAGGACAGTTGTGAAACCTGACTACAGTACATACATACGGTAATATATATAGCCCACTATATATAGTATAGGTGTCCTGACTAACACTTAAATCGGTATCATATTTCAGAGTTGCTTACCAGAATGGGGAGTACATTGATGCAACAGGGAATTGAACAAGATCTCAACAGGGTTCAAGAAGCCAAGTGAAAGCTTACAGGAAAGCCAAATATACATAGCCGAGCAGACCGAGGAGATACCTATCCTCTACGCTTTTGGGGGGGGATAATAACAACGTTGTTTTTCCAAGAAAATACCAAGAAAATACCAAGGCCGCCGTGCCTCGGGACTTGCGATTGGTTTCAAATCTCAATCTCAATCTCGGAATTTATCAGGCACAAGGGCCGGCCTTGTATACGTGTAGGTACTACACTGCCTATTCGACAGGAGATCAGCGATCTTCCCTGCTCAGCCTATCTGCCTGCCTGCCTGCCTACCTATCATAACCATGCAACTAACTGTCCTAGGGTGCACAGAAACGTCACAGTCATAAGCTACCTACTATTCGCTTTGTGAATGCCTAGGGTCAAGGTTCCATTTATGATGTGAGGTTCACATCTATTCGAACACCAGAAAAAGCCTTATTTAGGTGGGTAAACAAAGGATTGCTTTGACTCCTTCTCCGACGACGTCATCCTCAATCTATCTGATAAGCAGGACGATCTTCCTAGAGTCTAGAGCCGATCAGCAGGACCCTAGGTACCTGCGCTGGCTACGACAGGTAGCGTACACTGTAGTCCGGTCAGGTGTAGGTGTAGGCACAGTACAGTAGGAGGCAGGTCAGGTCAGGTAGGTAGCGAGAAGCGCCCCGGCCCGCCGCATATTGGTTCTTGGCCTCTGTCTTGGCTTCATTCTACCTACCTTTGTGAACTCCGTCCAACCTCGTATCAAAGCAGCCAGAAATCCCGTAGCCAATGACCTCAGGGTTCCGTCTCCAATAGGTCTCTCACGATGTGCTGATAAAAAGCATCTCCCACCCATTCCTCTGGTTATTGCCGGCTTGGTGCTGGCTTGGTATGTACCTAGGTAGGCAGCAAGGCAAAAGTACTATACGTACTGTACCTATGTATGTTACACATATACTGTACAGTACGTACGCAATGGAATGAGGTGAGAAAAAAGGAGGGCAAGGTTTCCCCACCAAGACCCCTCTGAGATAGATCGACGGCTAGGCAAACTAGGCAAGGCGATGATATAATCCTCAGCGATGATAAGCCCCCCGTCACAGGTAAACAGTGCACTACTGTAAGGACCTGGGGTCATAATAAGAAGACAGGGGCAGGAACAAGGGTGACCTAGCCTTCTGCTATCCGACAGCGTGGGATCCCCGCGCTCATAGCACGTGCCAAGCTGTCTTGTTTCACTTCATGCTGACGCTGATATTCCTGCCTGGCTGCCTGTGTCTCTCCTTCTTCCATCGTCGTGTCTCTGTAAAGGGTTTGACAGCCAGAAGCCCGTGGCGTCGCCAGGTGTTGCTCTTTACTGTTATTGTCCCAGAGACTCAGATCTCGTGCCTTGAGGGAACAAGTACTACGTTTAAGTGTCTTAGACACAGACATATGGGCAGAATTGCATGAAAACTACTTACAGTAAGGTTATACCACTTGCTACATCAAACTGCTGTCTGGTCTGAAAGCAAGCGAATAGCCTCGCTACAACTTACCCACCTGACCAAGCGGTACTGTATAACGATGCTAGTGTAGAACAAACCTGCGGGATTTCTCCTCCTCTCTTTGCTGCCTTTGCCTTGTTGTGTGTGCGAGTATCCATCTACCAATCCATCTGGTACAATGGGTGGTAGGGCCGAGAAACGTTCGGGGGTTGCCTGTTTGCACAAACTTCCGTCACTAAAAACACGAACAGGTGCAGAATCTGCTGCACATGTGTACTGTAGGTAGGTACTGTACTGTAGCAAATGCACGCTCGCGCCATAGTTCTAGGGTAATGCCATACACGGGGCTGGAAACGTCGTGCATGACGTTGTGCAAGGGTAGGCAGATCATGGTCGTCGGGGAACAAAGAAATGCCTCAACAAAGCCTTTTCTAACGGATCCTGCATGTGTCCTCCCTCCTTCCTGTGCTGTAACGCAGCCTGCGCACGGCATTGGCAAGACCCGTGGAAGGCCTTGCTTTTGTGGTTTTTTCTAGAAGTATTACTGCTCACCATTGCCGACTACCGCTAGTAGCCGTTGAGGATAAAAACATCGGGAAAACGGTGCTGTCGAGCCTTGTAAATTAATGCGCCTTGCATTAATTGTACGCCGGTCTAGACTGTACACCACCAGGTGGTAGATGACGCCTTCGTCTCACCTATGATCACGATTTGGGCACAGAACACGTTGCGCAGAGATCAGGTACTTTCTGACGTAGCTGAACAGTTTACCGAAGAAGCATGAGAGCCTTTTGGGCTCTGTAAGTGGTTGAGGGCTGAGGAGAGTCCTTTCGGAGTCCGTTCCGAACTGAGCGTTACACTGCCTGCTGACCGGCATCGACGGAGTAGAAGCAGATGGACTACTTGAATCCTTGCGGGAGATATGAGGCTCACCGGGAAAGAGCCCTAATTGAGTGTGTATAGTGACTATACACAAACATCGGGTTTGAGTACGGCCGAGAAAGTTGATGATGAAGTAAGAAAATAAACAAATAGTCGTTATTGGGTCTCGTTTTGTGTGATAATTTGGTTCATCTGAAGTATAACGGTTTCAACTCTGCCAAGTTTTGTACTCTAAATAGGTAAACTAGCTACCTAATATGCTGGGTACTAAGTAATAGATCTGTGCACCACTTGTGTTCCACGGTATTAAAACGACTTGTATAATATGCCTAAAATCGCGATGGGGGCGTGACAGAAGCGCCAGTGGCTAAGGTTCTAATACTGTCTGCAGTGTACACCGCTGCCTGTGGTAGGACTTGCTATGGAGGTAGCTTTATACGGAGTAAGCGAATCCAGCGGCAAGCCAGTTTGTCTACACCGCTTAGTCTAATTCATTACCCAAAACACTCATTCCAGATGGGTGCATGGCTTGTGCGTGCATAGTAGTGTAGAGCGGATACCAGGCTATTTACAACAAGACCATCCATCAGTCTTTCCTCGTTGTTATCCTTTCCACACGCCCATTACCAAGATAAGACGTCCTCATCTTGGCCAACACCGGTGGCAACAGCACTTCGACAACTAGTAGGGCCAAGACATTCAGCAATTAACCAGGAGAGTACCGTACAGTCTTGGCAGCTGCGGTGTACACATAAGTCCTCAGCTTGGCTGGCGTTAATATAGCAAAGATTCGCAGAAGAAAAGGGGCTCCGTTAACGCATAGACGGGTGATCGACGTGTACTGCCGAAGGCTGGCGAGGCGGGGTTCTAACCGGGCTAGGCGGGGCAAATGCAGCCTCTATTGAGCAACAAAGTTCTGGCTTATTGAATCGGCCAACGAGGGAGATATAGATCTTGGCAGCCTTTTCTTGGCAGACGGGATTAACTGAACCCTCTGGTGGCTAGCACTCCGGGGCTGAGCTTGTGCTAACAAAGCCATTGTCAGCCGGCCTGAAAGGACTTGGGCAGGACCTCGGCCTGGTCTCGCTGGGAATTTTCCCTGGAACGAACAGTCTTTGACAAAAGCAGGTAACAAAGGGCCATGACATTGATCGATTTGCTATGAGACAGGCAGAGTCATTTCTTCGGCGCTTCTTGATCTGACATTTGACATGTATCGTCAGCAATGCTCAATTTATTGCTGCTTCAATGAGACCATTGATTCACCATTCATCGTCAAATTCGCGAAGAACCTACCGTTGCTAACCACGCACGTGGCACTGTCCGAAACTACCTTGACTGTTTGGTGTCTAAAGGTCTGCCTCTTTGATTTTCGCGATCCGCGTGCAAGTCCCAAGCAAATCTACCATTTTCTCCCAGTCAAGCTGAATCCAGTCTGATTGTCCCCGAATTGTGGCAAGATGATGGTCATCTACCACTTCGGCTGAACT
Organism: Xylaria polymorpha; assembly: GCA_003426235.1. Taxonomy (NCBI): domain Eukaryota; kingdom Fungi; phylum Ascomycota; class Sordariomycetes; order Xylariales; family Xylariaceae; genus Xylaria; species Xylaria polymorpha. The sequence continues at coordinate 23,394 of NQIM01000308.1, forward strand.
GTTTCCTTTAGTTGCGAATTCCAATTTCCCATGGAATGGACAAAAGATGGCCCAGTGAACTTTCCAAACACACAATTCGACGTGCTGCAGATCTGGATCTGCCAACAGATTCAAGAGGGCTTGGAATGGTAGTCGTGCCATCATGTCGATGTCAGGACCGGATATCCTAGGGTGCGAGCTTGGTGGTCCAAGACATATCTTGAGTTTTCGTAAGCTACCAGATAAGATCATGTCGGTGATTGCGGGTGCTAAGATATCCTCGAACTCGCCACCGATGCGAGTCAAATACAGTGAAAGGGTATGAACCCTGCGTCGAGCATCCTGCCCCTGTGGGCTTAGGAAGCCACCCGGCTTCGTGAGGTGTCCCGGCAAACGGTGGCTTTGACCATTTAATATGAAGCGATTCTGGGAGTAAAAAATGGCAGATGCCTCCTGATACATCTGTATGTTAACGAGAAAGAGGCATATGACCGTCACCCTATCACAGGCTGTGGGACCAAATAGGGTGCAATTGTAGAGGACCACTCCGTATTTTGAGATGATTAAATGAGACAAGATGCTGGTCCGCAGCTCCGCGGGGAGGTCGAAGAAACGGAAATACGAAGTCGAAACCATGTTAGGATCTTCCCTTGGTAGAGCTGGAGCAAGAAGTAGAAGAAGGTATAGCGGTGGTGACGAAATTGCCTAATTGCAAGATAATAAATAGCATGAGGGTGTTAAGATAATAGGGTTGATAGAGGTGGTGAGTACTATCTAGGCCCTTCCTATTAACTCTTAAGATGTGACTCAGGACATATATGGAGCGAGGGAAAGAAGGTTGTGAGAGAATTCAGAGAATGCAGTTATTCGTATTGGACATTGAGTCCGCGAATTGTTTTTCTTGGTTCACATTGATCTGGTTATCCTGTCCCGAAGGCGTATAGCAAGGCGTGTAGCATAGAAGCTTAAAGCAGAATGGTAGTGGGAAATTGCATCATGGCAGGACCCTAAGATAGCCCATGCGAGCTCGTTTTATCACCGAGTTTCGGTTGCTCATTCGGTGCCGTGGCTGTTTCTCACGATGTCTAGATTCATGATTTCATATGTAGGATGATGAATGCGCCTGACCCTGATGTGCTGCCCAAGCCGGTCCGAGCGCGTACCAAGAGAGGTCCACGGGTACCTACTTAGGTATGAGCTGCACTGGAGATGGATGGATGTCTCGGCGTATGCGCCTATGCATTTAAACATTGATATTCTTATCCTTATCGGAAGCGCGATAGGTGTATATCCGGTGGGGCTGTTTGGATCCAATGGACCTCACCCCAGGCCATGCCTCCCACATGCATGTCTTTCTTGCATGGAGCTCCAAGCTTCCAAGGTTCAAACCTAACGAACCATGGAAGAGCGTGTTGCGCCAACGCGGGACGTATGCGGAACAGTGTCTACACAGCAATCAACATCACCTAACCCTGCTCCCCAGTGCCCTGCTACACCACGGTACTGAATCAACTGATCTAGACTTAGCACACAGTGAAATGCAGCTCAGATATTCAAAATGCAGTGCTACACGGAGTTGACGCCTCCCACGGCCGTCACGCACTCCATTAACTTACCATTCCTCTCAGCGCAAAGCAACAACCTCGTCATCGCGCGCGCTTCCCTCCTTCAGGTCTTCACCACCAAGTTGGTGTCTGCCGAGCTCGATAATGCCCAGAACGCTCAGCTACAGGCATCCACCGCCGACCAGCCCTATGACACGCGTATCAACGACGATGACGGGCTCGAGGCCTCGTTCCTCGGCGCCGATTCCGCCCTTGTTCGATCCGACCGCTCTCACTATACGAAACTCGTGCTCGTAGCAGAGTTCCCCCTTGCCGGGACGGTCATCGGGCTTGCGAGGATCAAGTCCCCGTCGTCAGCGTCTGGCGGAGATCGTCTTCTAGTTGCCCTCAGGGATGCGAAGATGAGCATGGTTGAATGGGACCCTGTAAAACACTCCATTCAGACAAACTCAATCCATTACTATGAGCAAGAAGATCTGCAATCGTGTCCATGGGCTGCGCCGCTGAGCCAGTATTACAACTTCTTAACTGCGGACCCGGGAAGCAGGTGTGCTGCTCTGAAGTTCGGGTTGCGCAGCCTAGCCATTATTCAATTCAAATCGATCGAGGAGGACGTAGATATGCAGGATTGGGACGAGGAACTTGATGGTCCTCGCCCGGTAAAAGAGCTGTCCACCACGCTCGCAAATGGAACTAGCAGCAATCAAAAGACACCATTTGCAACTTCGTTTGTCCTTCGCCTACCCAATCTTGATCCTAGCCTCATCCATCCCGTGCATATTGCCTTTCTACATGAGTATAGAGAGCCTACTTTTGGAATTCTCTCTTCAACCTCCGCCCCCTCTGCAGTCCTTGGCCGGAGGGACCAGCTATCGTACATGGTCTTTACGCTCGACCTCGAGCAAAAAGCGTCTACAACAATCCTGTCGGTAAACGGGCTCCCTCAAGACCTATACCGGATACTTGCGCTTCCCGCGCCAGTGGGCGGTGCTTTGTTGATTGGAGCGAATGAGTTGATTCATATCGACCAATCCGGGAAAACCCATGGTGTTGGCGTAAACTCCTTTTCGAAGCAAGCCACCTCATTTAGCTTAATTGATCAATCTGAGCTTGGGCTCAAGCTAGAAGGCTGCCAGATTGAAATCATATCTACTGAGAATGGAGAACTTCTAATGGTGCTCAATGATGGCCGTCTAGCACTCATTACCTTTAGGATTGATGGCCGCACCGTATCGGGATTGAGTGTTCAATTAGTTGGCCCGGATTATGGTGGAAGTCTCGTTCCAACACGTGCATCAACTCTTAGCAGGCTTGGTCGAACTTCGTTATTTGTAGGGAGTGAATATTCCGACTCTCTAGTTCTTGGCTGGACACGGAAACAGAGCCAAGCCACTAAGCGAAAGCATCGACTACATGATACATCCCTTGATCTCGACATGGACGATGAAGACCTAGAAGATCTCGAAGATGATGATGACTTATACGGCGAGGAGTCAGCGCCTACGAAACAAGTATTAGATGCTTCTAATGAGTATGGAGGGCGGTCGGGTGAACTCGTCTTTCGTATCCATGATTCCCTTGTTAGTATTGCTCCGATACGCGACTTCACTCTCGGTGTGATTTCTGGTGGCGCCAATGGGGAGCAATCAAATCAAGAAGGCGTGTCGAGTGATCTTAGCCTTGTCTGTGCGATAGGAAGGGGGAGCTCCGGCTCACTTGCAATATTAAATAGAGCTATCCAACCAGGTGTTATAGGACGCTTTGATTTTCCCGAGGCTCGGGGTTTCTGGACAGTGGCTGCCCAGAAGCCTATACCAAAATCATTACAGGGCGATCGGGGCACCACCTCTTTGGGAGCCGACTATGACGCTTCAACGCAATATGATCGATTCATGATTGTATCGAAAGTGGACTTAGACGGCTATGAGACATCGGACGCTTACGCTCTAACGGGGGCTGGGTTTGAAGCGCTGAGCGGCACTGAATTTGATCCTGCTGCTGGTTTTACTATTGAGGCTGGGACAATGGGCCAGCATTCGAGAATAATTCAAGTTCTAAAGACTGCCGTGCATTGCTACGATGGAGGTGAGAAGACAGCCCGGTATCTCCGTGGATTTACTAACAAAACTTGATAGATTTTGGACTTAGCCAAATAGTGCCCATGCTCGACGAAGATACCGGAGCAGAACCCAGAATCGAGTATGCTAGCATAGTTGACCCTTACATCTTACTTGTTAGAGACGATGCGAGCGTGTTCATTGCGAAGATGGACAACAATCTGGAACTAGAGGAACTTGAGAAGGATAACGCAGCATTGCTTTCAAAGAAGTGGATAACGGGCTGTCTCTACGAAGACAAATTTGGGGTTTTCTTGACGACTCCAAGTGATAAAGGCACAGGGCTTGGAAAAAACATTGTAATGTTCTTGCTGAGCAAGACTGGTGCTCTTTATGTGTGTCTAACCATCCAAAGGATCTGATAATACGCTAACGTTAATGAAGGTTTACGCTCTCTCCGATCTCTCGGCGCCGATATACGTTGCTGAGGGGTTGTCATACCTACCTCCTATTCTTTCTGCGGACTACGTGGCGAGGCGTGGGACATCTCGAGACGCTCTTAAGGAGATCCTAGTGGCTGACCTCGGAGATAACACATCCTTCTATCCGTATCTCGTAGTAAGTTTTCCAACTAGCTACATGCATTGCGATTGCTCACCTATCCCAGGCCCGGAACAATCAAAATGATGTTATTGTGTATGAACCGTTCCGAACTACTTCGGAACCCACCACGGAGCTCTCTCGTGCGCTTCATTTCCTCAAGTTGCCGAATTCTACAATAGCAAAGAGCGCAGAAACGAGTACAGAGGATGATGTCGAAGGACAAAGAACATATCCAATGCGACGGTGCGATAATGTCGCTGGTTATAAGACCATTTTCTTACCCGGTGACTCACCACATTTTATCCTCAAGTCTTCCAAGACCCTCCCAAAGGTTATCGAGCTTCAAGGTAGTGGCGTACGCGGCATGAGCTTATTTCATACCGAAGGTTGTGAGCGAGGATTCATCTACGCAGACTCGCAAGGCGTTGCGCGTGTCTGCCAAATATCGACTAGCAATACTACCTATTCAGAAATTGGCATGTCTCTGCGGAAGCTCCCATTAAATATCAACACGCACAGTGTTACCTTTCATCCGACATCAAAAACGTTCGTTATTGGTTGCGATATCTTGGAACCTTTTGAGTTACCTAAAGATGATGACTATCATAAAGAATGGCAATTGGAAAAAGACCTGCAACTTAAACCCATGGTTGAGCATGGGCTCATAAAACTCATTAACCCTACGACATGGACGGTCATCGACACGGTTGAGATGGAACCTTTTGAAAAAGTCATGTGCGTCGAAACACTACACTTGGAGGTTTCGGAGGCTACCAATGAACGAAAACATCTTATCGTTGTCGGAACTGCCATATGTCGAGGGGAAGATTTGCCAATTAAAGGGCGGGTTCTTGTATACGACATCGTGGCTGTTATTCCTGAACCTGGCCGGCCGGAGACGGACAAGAGGCTCAAGCTTATTGCAAAGGAAGACATCCCACGCGGTGCGGTAACAGCGCTGTCCGAGATCGGTACACAAGGGCTTATGTTAGTTGCGCAAGGGCAGAAATGCATGGTTCGTGGCCTGAAAGAAGATGGGTCCCTGCTACCCGTGGCGTTCATGGACATGAGCTGTTATGTCACAGCAGTTCGCGAATTAAGGGGGACGGGCCTCTGTCTTATGGCCGATGCTGTCAAAGGTGTTTGGTTCACTGGTTATACCGAGGAGCCCTATAAGATGATCCTCTTTGGGAAGAGTTCAACCAAGTTAGAGGTTGTCACGGTCGAGTTCTTGCCCGACGGAAACGAGCTTCTTATCGTAGCCTGCGATTCGGACGGCGGCATTCATATTCTACAATTCGACCCAGAACGTGAGTTTAGTATCCTTTATCTAGTAGCTGAAACCTTTGGTATCCAGGCCTAACAACTAGCAGATCCAAAATCTCTCCAAGGCCATCTCCTGCTACATCGGACCTCTTTCTCCACAGGGGCACATTTACCAACTCGTAGCATGCTTCTACCACGAACGCTACCCGCGACATCCGACTACCTTTCCCAACAGCAGACGAATGGCGACCCATCGAGTTCGCCGAACCCAATGGCTATCCTGTTTAGTTCACCAACTGGTGTACTCGCCACACTCTCACCGCTTTCTGAGCCGCAATACCGTCGCCTATCTTTCTTATCTGGGCAGCTGTTTTCATCATTGCAACCTTACGCGGGCCTCAACCCTAAAGCTTACCGCGCGCCTATATCAACCGGTGCCGTAGGACGGTTCCCACCCGGCGTTGATGCCGGCATGGGACGTAATATTATCGATGGTGCGCTTCTAGCGAGATGGAACGAGCTGGGCGCTGGTAGGAAGGCTGAGATTGCGGGACGTGTGGGGTTTGCTGACGTAGATGAGGTGCGCGAGGTGCTAAGAGAGGTGCTAGGAACAAATGGATTAGGATACATCTAATTTCACTTTGCAAATGACGTAAGGTAAATGGGTTGTTTGGGCTTTTCTTCAAAAATGCCGAAGCTGGAAAGGTCAGGTTTTCCTTGGCTTAGGGGCAACTAAAAGGGGAAGAGCAACTCTTGGAGTTAGGAGCGAGGAAGACCCTCGCCGTGTATTACTAGATAGCACGTCGTTAACAGTGTGGCATTAGACGATTACAATGAATCATTTCATATTGGACACATCTCTATCCGTGTGTCTATTACACCGAACAGCCTATGCAGTCTAGCTTTCTTCCCCTCTCAAACCCGCAACGCCAGTAAACGCCAGACGCAATCAATAACCCGTCCTAGTCCTTACTTTTCTTCCCCGCCCTGAGATCCCGCTCAACTGTGTACGAAGGCTCGCCCTTTCCTTTTAGATCGTCGGGGTGGTATTGCTATAGTTATGAATTAGCTATTATTACCTCCCGGTTCGTCCGAGCCTGACCAAGCGGCTCAGCAACGAGAGAGGGGATTTTTATGATTTGACTTACTACATGGTCATACCGCTTGTACGCGCCGCCGGCGGCATCTGGCTCGCGCATGACATCGGCGCCTTCCTCGTAATCCATGATATTGCCGGTGTAGTCGACCTCCCCAGGCGGGACGGTAGCCGTGCCCTGCAGCGGGACGTGCCGGGTGACGGCGTCGATGACGTTGACGGCCGGCGTGGCCTTCAAGGCTGCGCGGTTGCCCTCCTTGACGGCGGCCAGCGGGGCGTATCTAGCGTCCCGGTTCCGCGACGCCAGCGCCGCGTCGTAGGGCCCGTCGTGGTGATAGATGGCTCCGGGTATAACGTTGTCCAGTGCGTCGATCTTGTCCGGCCGCGTCTGGTTCGCCTTTCGCAGATGAGGGGCGCGGTTCGCGGCCTTGGTCTCCCGCTTTATTTGCTCTAGGGGTCTTGGGGCGGACATTTTGTTATGTGTGGGTGGATGTATTGGTGCCGATTTACGTCGAGGAGAGTTGAAATCCTGGAAGTTCTGGGTGGATTACAGTCTAGGTAGTGTTGACGTGGGTAGTCACTAGGAGGGACGTAGAAGAAACCGATGATGAAATCCTTCTTCTATTCCGTCTAATATATGTTTATTTGATAGCGTGGATTTGACAAGTATAGCTACCTAATGTAGGGTAAGACGACGAAAACGAGAGGATTACCTTACGAGCATATAAAGATCCCGATAGATAAGGGAATGCTTGGTCAATATTCTGTTCCCCCTAATCCGATTCGCTGGTCTACCGCATGTTCGTATCCTAAGGTACCATTTCATACTATTATGTCCTGAGAACTACATTGCAGGCACGCGTAATGGGCTGACAGCTATGATGTAATCCTCGAGATCTACATTGGTTGTTGAGCCGCTTGCGCCGGGAGGGACGGTCCACAGGCGGCTCAATTTCACTGGACCCGGTGACGTAGGATTGATGATGTACAGTAGGGGAGGCATCTTAATTGATTTGCGTTGCACTGCCATTCCAACATCTAACACATACTGTTTTCAGACGAAGAATTTCAATTGTTTTAAATCGAAGCCTTTCCACTCTTGCAAGTTTGAAGTCGAGCATTCTAGGTTAGACGTCTTTGCATCAAAATTAGATCTGTTTTCTTCCCAAGTGCTGCATGAGGTGTCAAGACAACATTTCCTCAAATACCGAGGTCCCTAATGTCTATCCATGATCTATAGAAGCAAGGAATGATCTATGCACGCGTGTAGCGAAGAACCGTATTCGCGTACATAATCGAACAACAGATACATTAAAGATGGTATCAGGTACCACTGCTATCTTGGCAATGCCTCCGGTACTCTGGAAAGTGGGTGGGACGGGCCGCTAAGCTGCGGCATCCCAGCACCAAATTCACAAGGTACTTACCGAAGGTAACAACATTATAAAAACTTACCTAAGTCACCTCTATCTACTCTTCGTAACCCTCACCGTTGCTTCAACAGCATCATTTGCAGATTCCCAATCAATGTCGACTTAAATAACTGGCTTTCTATGTTTCTAGAATTATAACATAGGGCCCGGCAAAGCCACACATGGCTAGAGAGAAATGGGTCTTGTAGATTATTCGTCAGACTCATCCGAGTCTGATGAGACAAACAACCCGCCGGCGAAGAGGCAGAAGACGTCAGATAGCCAAAAAACAAACGATTCCACTGCGGAAAGTGAGCTTCCTCCCCTGCCGTCCGCCTTCCACGACTTATACGCATCGACGGTGCGGGTGAGCGCAAGCGATGACCCAGCCCTGCATCAGGGCCGGAAGCGTGTGAATCCGCATAAAGTCGGGAGTTGGCCGAGTCACTTGTATATAGAGTGTAAGTCTCATCTCACGACATTTTCACTTTCATTTCATTTCACATCTTTGTATCTCCTCTCACGGAAGCCCACGATATGTTTATATATATCTCTACTTGAATAAGACCCTCACGATGAAGTCATTTTATATATAGTTAATATTTAACGACATACCTAACCAAGAACAGGGCACCCAACACCAACAGAGCGAACAACTCTCACCACGCTCCTGTCAAACCTCCAATCAAGTCTCACATCATCCTCATCAAGCACAACCATAACCTCCTTCCTAACATCCGATCTCGGCGCACCCCAACCATTACACATAAGTCTCTCCCGACCGATCGTGCTCAGCACGTCGCAAAAGGAGTCCTTCCAATCTGATCTGGAGTCCCGCCTCCGCGGCAGCGGCATCGCGCCCTTCGAGCTCGCGCCGACGGGGGTAGAATGGCACCGCACGGCCGAGTCAGCGCGGTCGTTCCTCGTATTGCGCGTCGGCGGGGGCACAAAAAAACTCGCAGGGGATCTGAAGACGGAAGAAGCAGCCAGCGGCGGGCAACAAAACAATCCACAACTCACAACGCTCCTGCGCCGCGCTAACGCCGTCGTCACGGCCTTCGGACAGCCTGCTCTCTACGCCTTTACGGAATCCACCACATCCCAGAAGCCCGGAGATGAGAGCGCTGACGTGGATGTGGTCGTCGACAATGCCTTCCACATCTCCATCGCCTGGTCCTTCGCCGCGCCGAGCGCCGAGCTGCGGCGCCTGACCGACGAGGCGTTTAATAGTCCCGCCAAGTGCCCCCCTCCTAGAAGCGATAGCAGCGCGGGAAAACTTTCTGCCAGGGGTAGTAAGAAGAAAGTGAGTGAGGAAAGCCCGACAGCGACGATCAAAGACGCGGTGAGCGCAATGCGCGTCCGCGTAGACGGCATCAAGGCTAAGATCGGGAACGTCGTGACGCACATACCATTGCCCGATAGTAGACGCCGGTGGCATGACGGTAATAAGGAGGGGGGGCGCGGGTTATTCGGCTTTTGAATATATGCTCACCTCCTTTCACCCAGATAATATCCGGATATCAACCACTGGAAACAATAGTAGTATTCTGTCACTTAGCATAATATCCATCTTGTATAAAAGGTATCGCCGAAGCGCAGAAATCTTCCGCTGCCTCTGCTCTATGTATTCCTACTAAGGTTCAATAACCTATATACAAAAGTGCTGTTAAATATGAACGAGGCCGGGAGGCCAAAATGAATCATATCGAAACCACCCCTTTTTCTCATCCCTTTTGGATAAGCCAAATGAACAAGAACGCCTATCAAACTCCGCCGTGATGGTCGTGGCTATTCTGAAGATGCTCATGCTTAGAAAGATATCATCAACTCCCCTCTTATGCTGTATGGTACGAGGCCACGAGCGGATGAAACATGATCCGCTCGTGGCCACTTTGTCTGAATCAAGCTCCAGACAATGCAATCCTGATCTTTGGATGTACAATCCTCGTCCTTGTATACACAGCTATTACAACACGCGCCAAAGTATGCAAAGCTCAAGTGAGCAAACAAATAGGTAGCAAGTAGGGGGCAAATGAAGCAGACTCAAGGGTCCGTAAATAGATCTACAACTCGTCGAAACTTGGCCGTTCTAAGTGCCAGGTTCGTGGCGTGACGGGAAGCCCAATATAGAACTCCCAGAAACGATTGAGTTCAAAGATCACGATAGAGAACCTAAAGCACGGTTCTCCATTAGTAAAGGACTTTCGCAAGGCTAAGCCGACAACAGGTGCAGACAAACTTACACTAGTTTGGGTAGTCCAACCCAGCCTCCAATGACTAATTTCACCGCTTTAATGACTTGGTTCATCTCTGCCCAAAACATGTCTTGCGCATTTGGCGGGTTCCCCTGCTTTTCAGGTGGCACATATTCGTCATCGTCATACTCATCAACCCATTCATCTTCTATGTCACGGGACTTGGGTTCTGGATTCGTAGGATGTTCCGACTTGGTAGGCTCAGTGCCTTTTGGTGGGTCGTGGGAAAATTGAACAGCGTGAGGTTTCTTTGCGCGATCTGGAATCGGTGAAATTACCTGCGACTCGCTCGCCTTCGCAGCTTCCGCCATAGCCCGAAATTCGCGGTGTGCTCTTACTGAACTGCTAAGCCGTGCGTAGGTGTTAAACAAGGCAACTAGCTCTGTTCGCTTCAGCTCTGGGACTTCACCGCTATCGTTGTCCGTTTCGAACAGGACCTTCAATGCCGTACCGTAGCCCGAGGTTTGCAATTTACCCCAAAGCCGGCACTTGTCGCAGCCGACACAGTCCATAACTCGGCTCACATTTCGGAATCGGTTCCGGAAATCCTCCTTCAACGAAGGTCCTTCACCATTCTTAAACATCAGGCTCTCATCAAAGATCTGTGGAACAGAAGCCGATGCTTCCGTAACAGCAAGAACGGTAGCTTTCGTGGCGGCATCTTGGTCTGGTTCCCCTGTACAGAAAGTATAACTCTGCAGGTACGGGCCAAGTTTTGCAACGGCGCGAGTGAGCAGCGCGTAATTGAAGTACAGATTCGAGATACGTTCAGGGTGAGTAAGCAACCTCTCGGTGTAGCACTTGAGGTTAGGTTGCCACTCACCCGTGGTTTGGTTGAGGAAATCCCAGCAAAGATGGGTGCTAATGCTTGAATGCATGCCTGAAATTACACGGTAAAAGACACGTTTCTCAAGGCACTCATCCTCGTTCTCCAGGCCAGTTTGTGCGAATGATGTGCTGGGGTCCTGATGGTGCTGTTCTAACATCTGCTGTCGTTCTGCTGACAGAAGAACATTTCGAAAATCTTGGGCAGCTGGTCCCTGCAGTAACGAGGAAGTGCCCAGTGAGGCCGACTGAGGGAATGATGACTTCTGAAAGCAGTTCTCTCGGTATATAGCGTCCCACACCATCTTAGCGCCTTCGCCAGCAAAGCCAGTGAATCGCTCCGGATTGAGGACTAAGCTCACGTAGTCTCCCTTAGAGCTCGTGGTCTCGTCCTCGGGCACACAATAGTCCCGCTCGTCACATTCGTCATCATATTCTACTACACAGCTTTCGCCGACATTTTCTCCCAACAGCCCTTGTAATGGTCGTTTTGGCTTTTCCTCCTGTACTTTCTTTCCCGGATGCTTTGCGGAGGGGCCCTCGAGCTTTCCCAACTCGCTCGCCCTCCATATTTTGGGTATATCCTCTTCATTGTCTATCGTGTTGACGGCGCAGGCAATGTTACCACACATGCCATTCTCGTCGTTCCAAAATGGACACCTCTTATTGAATAGGTTTAGCCGGTAGTAGGAGAAGAAATCGGTGTTCTTTGTCAGCTCGTCGATAGCGGGCTTCACTCTCGTGTTAAGATTCTCGAGGGTCTGGTAGGAAACGCAAGCATCGTTCACGATGGACTTGGGCGAGAACTGGTATATGGCACGGTCAGATACATCGTCGTGGAGGAGCGACTGGGCGATCGCCGAAACGGCGGATGGGTCGGTAACAAGAAGTAAAGCAGTTATAGAGGGCAGTAGGAACGACATACTGCACAAGATTCATCTTGCTCTCCCTTGGTAGACTTGCACTGCGCAGGCGATCCCCAAAGGGCAAAGATGGTGAGGAAGAACAGCTTCCCTGCAGACGGCATATCGGCTGGCTGACGGGGTCGTAGTCGTTATGGACACTTTTCTCGAACGAGTGTATTGTCGAGGCAGGGCCTGTCGGGTGGTGTATGAAGCACCCGCTCGCTGGATGTTGGATGGATCGATGGCACCCTCCTGCTTCATTCGGCAAATGCAGAGACGGGATGGGCAGTCGAGGGTAGTCCCGGGAACATGCAGAGTAGCGGGCGAAAGTGGGTGAAGTGGCCGAAATACGGTATTTAGCCAGATTTCAGATTCCACTTAAAAGGTAGGTGCCGCAACGGGAAATGTACAGAATGCGCGATCACCACCTTACTGTAGATCTGCTTGATTTGTTATGCTGTGCAGTACGTAGGGTCGGTGCTATTTACAGCGGTAACGAATCGAAAAAAAACAACGCTAAACTACCCAACTCTATTAGCGGCAGTTGAACAAACAACAAGCAGTGCGACAGGACAGCAATATGCCCACGAGCTTCGGTCAGACCAAAATGTAGAACATTCTTGTGCGTTGCATTTCCGTCGAGGGGCAAGCGCATGGGAAGTCCTTGTATCTTTCCTCACCAACAATTACAACGTGTTCTTTCAGACACGGCCGATTAATCAATTAATAATGGGGAAGTACCCTCTAGGATGTACCTGTAAAATCGGACAATCCGACGTCATACCAGACGATTACGGGCAGGTGGTTCGACACTAGCACAAACTTCTAGAACTGGTCCGATCTTGTCAATCAGGGGTCCGGCCGGGCTGATGGTCACCTCCGGATTTAGCCCTGCGCACCTGCGTGGTGGTGCCTGTGCCTGCCAGGTACTGTAGGGAAGTCTGAACCACCCCGCTTCGCAACATTGAACGTTCTACAATCTACGTGATATATCGATACATGTGATGGATACATCCACGATATACATGTATGTACGTGTAACACTTACATATGTACATATGTAGTGTAGCCGTAAATTACCTACATGATGTAGCTAGAAATATAGACTAACCTTGGTGCGTTAAGGTAAGACATCGGAATGCATCTTCCAAAAAGTTGTATTACTATGTATCGTACCAGGTATGTATGTGTATGTAGGTAGAGCCAAAAGTACCTATATAGAGGTAAGGTACCCATACTTATCCCAATAATGGGCGTGATCCTGTCACGGTTGGTCTTGTGACTTAACGAATGGAACCAACCCCCATACGATCTACAGCATCTCAGTCATACATAGGTAACCGCAGGTGGTGGCCTGGGATTGGCCAATTACTAGACCTCTTTCAAGCCGACTACTATACTACTAAGGTTAGGTAGGCGCTGCACAATTAGGTAGATGGAGATGTTGTCTACGAGAGTCACGTACGTGCAGACATGTTGATGCCAGTTTGGCAACACTGAGTACATAACATCACCAGAAAGAAATTCTAGCATGTTGGTCGTGCATTATTCATTTTCATTCATGTTCCCACTCTAAGGCATCATATATACTGCCATAGGCCAAAAGGCTATTGACCGAGTTCAGCAGGCACACGGGGCTCTGCTGAGTTTTGTCTCTGGCCCATCCTTCGTCCGCCTTGACTTGTAGTCTGATCCCGAAACATAGTCAAGCAAGCTTGATGATGCTCGCGCGCTGTTCCCAGACTCGTATGATACCAAATGCCATTAGTCCTCTAACGTACAAACCCTCAAAGGTAACTGTATGCGTGAGTCGACGAGAGACCAAAACAAACCCCCCACTTAGGCCGAAATCGGTCGGAGCTTTCAAGTCGGTCAAGGCCCATGAGGGGCTGATCGGTCCATGAGTCGAAAGAACGGTCATCAATCGTCGAAAAAGTAATCCCATATCCATATCAAATGCGACAGCGCTATGCAGTAGAGGGTAGATAGTAGTACTCGAGAGGAGGGGTTGGCGGGGTGTAGCCTCGCAGATGTGACGATTCATGAACCGTTACGAGGGCTGAAAGTTGAGCGGACGCCTTGGGGACCATGGATTAGCTGCTTTTATTCCAGAAGGAGGTCGCGGAAACACTCACTTGAAGAGTAGGATATGCGGCTCAGGCTCATGTACCTCATAATGCTCCCAGCCCAAACTCTACGAGGTAAAATTAATCAGTTCAAATTCCTCCTTGTGGTACCTAGCCGAACCAGGCAAACAATTTCACATACCTGGGTGATACCCATCGCGCGCCACTCGTCCTCCCACAACAACTTTAGGGTACCCTTGGTTGTGTCGTGATACTCCTTTGGAATCGCCTTAAGCATAGCCTTGGGGAGCTGAACGTGTCGGTATTCGTACTCGTCATCTGAATAGCTACAAGCTCAAGTTAGCGACGTGACGGGCGACATATCGAAGCCGGAGAAAGTTGGGCAACCTACCGAGCAGAGTAGTGGATCATCTCAATGAATTCCTCAAGCCGCGCCCGCTCACTATCCTTGAGCGGCCGGGGTTCGACGTTGCGACGGCTCATATCCACGTCTACCGGCATGGTGTGCGATGGTTGTTGACAGAACAAACTTAAAAAGAATCAAGGTGAGGGAATCCGAGTGCTGCAGGACCGACTTAACAGGAAAAGGTGAGGCTTTGGGAGGATGCGAAAGGGAAGGGTGGGTAGGTGCAAGAGTTTAGAAGTATATGTAGGTGCTCTGGAACGCGTTTGTGTCAGTTTCCAGAGTTTGGTGTCGTGTTGTTTGGGAAGAAAACACGAGGCAAGAGCGACCCTCTTGCTATTACGGTTGGAGAAGGAACCTTTAAGAAGCGATGAAGCGCGAAAGGCGGGAGAGGTGCCCTGGGCAACAGTCTTGTCGAAAAAGCTGGAGGATGCTGGCCGTCGCCATCGTGCGATTAGTGGAGGGGAAAAGTCAACAAAGGGATGCCTATAAGGAGCTTTATTCCACTACCAGGTATAGCATCCCCTCGCATGGCTCTATCGATTAGAGAGGAAGCACCGCCACAACCCGCCCCCACCAGCGGGTCCGCACAACAACGCCTCATTATGGCTGGCATTGTGTATCCACTTCCAATTGGAGTCCTGCTGGGGCCCTTGCTTTGCTTGGCATGTTGGCTTGACTCTTACGAACCTGGTGTGCTGCAATTTCGGATGCAGGACCACGTTGAGCTCCAGCTTATTGACGGACACTGATTCGGGCACATTGCCTCCATTCTCCATTCCTGCTACCGAAGAACCGACTTAGCATATATCCAAAAAGGCCGGGTCTTCTCCACGTCATAACTCGACACAACCCTTGAGATCCCGTGGCCGCCAAGTCGAGCGTGTCAGGTGTTGCCATTTCCCTCAGCCCCCGACCTGCAGACTCCCTAACAAAAACGCTCCCACACTACCTACGCTACCTACTTGCTACCCCCCTCCTCCGCAATACACCGCGTCAAGCTTCCGCGCTACGTGCGCCTCGCTCAACATCGAGTTGCAGCACCGAACGATGGAGAGCAAGCGCAAGGCCAGCGGCGCCAACGGGCTGGATGCCACCGCCGACACCGATCGCGCTGCTAAGCGTCGCAAATTGATCGAGGTGAGTCTCAACATTTTTTGGTCTTCATCAACGTTTGCGATGCGCCGCGTGCAAGCAATGCCGCCGGTAGTGCGCGATGCGTTGCGACAGACGGCAAGGCCGATCTCATCGCAATCCGAACCCGCCACGCTCTAAGCTGCGTGAACTTGCACCAGGGTCGGCAGTAGCAGGGCTAGCCACCTCGGTCGCTGTCTAGCCAGTACCATGCGCAATCCGTCGCCCTGTTCTTGGGCCAATCCACCGCCGTCAAAAGAGGTTCCAATCCTCTCGCCTTAATCCATCTTGAACGTTTTAGACCCCAATCCGAACCAAGCACCTGCGCTTCATCAGCTGCAACATTTCACCTTGACTGACTGAAATGAATCCCTCTAGGAATATGGCGATTTGGCGAATGGCGAGACCAACGAATCCACGACTGCATATGGGTTGAACATCCTCGAGTCGATCAGGGCCACCACAGATAAAAAGTGTGTATACTATAGAGTCTCGACTCCATTTAGAACTGGCATCAATATCCTTGAAATCAACCCACGCGATAGCCAACCATGTTCATGCTAACAATCTTTTTCTCTACAGTGGCCGTTCAGTGTCCCCCTATTTTGAGACCCTTCCTTCACGATCCGAAAACCCACAATACTACAAGAAGATACGACTCCCCTTATCGCTTGAGGTCATCGAGCGCAAACTCAAGGGGAGTCGATACTCCACACTATCCTCCCTGGAGAGCGACTTCAAACGTCTAGTTTCGAACGCGAAAGAGACCAACGATCGAAACTCGACCATCTTTGGCGACGCAGAACGTGTGCGCAAAGCCGTAAGCAACCTAATGGTCAAGCATAACCCTGCCTATAAAGCAGGGAATTACCAAGCAGTACCGACACCACTGCCTCCTACACCTGAACCGGAAGATGAGGATGATGACGAAGAGGTTAACGGCGAGGTAGATGAGGATACCAACTCGCCAGTTATCAAGGCGGACGATGCGGAGCCCGTGTCAGAAGGTGATGGCGATGACGCCGAAGCTGAGGATGAACACGAGGAGGATGAAGAGGAGGACGAAGAAAATGAGGGGCAAGATGAGGACGACGAGCTAGAGGAGGGTGATGATGATAAAGATTCCCAGCGAAGACGCCGACGAGGATCATGGAGAAAGGCCGACCCGGGATCTTCCCGGGATTCTGCGACGCCAATTCAAAAATCTGGCACGCGTACCGGCAAAGCTGATCACCATTACGAAGGTGTACCCTTCAATGGACTCAGCTTCCAACAGGCTCAAGAGAAGATTGTGGAGGAGTTGATTCGTAAGAAAGAGGACTCGTGAGTCGTTTCCATGCGTTCGTAACCGGGTTCGATGACTAATAAAGGCACATAGGGACGACTATCCGTATTTTGAACCATTCATATACCTTCCCCCACGGACTCTAAAGGACTATTACGAGGTCATTGCTGAACCCCTCTCGCTCAAGGCATTACAAAAGCAGGTCCGCGGTCAGCACGGCAGATTGGAAGCAACGTATGTAAGCGACTTCAAGGGTTGGGCCGCATTCGAAGACCAAGCGAGCCTCATATGGAAGAACGCATATCACTACAATGAAGATGGCAGTGATATTTTTACAATGGCGCAGGAGCTTGAAGTGAGTCCCAAAACCCTCAAGTACATATATCAGCACTAATTTAGCACAGGAAATGTTTCAAGAGCTTCTCAAAGAAGCCAAAGAGAATGCTCCCGAGCCTCCTCAACCGAAGATCAAATTGAAGTTGCCGCAGGTTGCGGAAACCCCTGGGCACCCCAAGAAGATTACCATTCATGTTGGTGGCAAGAATAGTGTGACGGGGTCTCCAGCACCAGCAACGGCACAATCGGGAGAGAGCGAGATAACACGAAACGGGACTCCCGTAAACAGGAATCCATTTGGCGGAGCGAGTTCTGCTGGGACGTCAGTCAACCTGAGTCAACTAGACAAGGCACGAAGTATGTCCACCTCTGTAGGTCCGCCCAGTCCAAGCGTGATGGGTGTAGCGAAGATCGAAGATACCGTACAGACGCGCCCGTTGCTCGGCCACAGGCCACACCCACAACATTTCAGCATTTTGTCCCAGTTGTGATGAATGCTCCAGCTCCGACGCCCAACGGTACTACTCCACAGTACCAGCAGCCCCTGCCCCAAGCTCCGCCTCCGCCTCCACCGCCGCCGAAGAGAAGTGCCACAGACATCTTGGAAGCACAGAAGTATAGACCGCGACCGATCAGTAAGTATTCACGTTTTGCATTAGCAGCACACTCATTAACCACTTCATTAGGAGAAACGGAAGCTCTCATGCCAAAATTAGTCATCACTACTCATCCTTCTCTTCAGGTCGAGAACAAATTGTTCATGACCTTCTTCGCCAGTGCGACCGAATACCAGCAGGAGGTTGTTGTCAACACGCCAGTCAGTCATTTCCGATTGCAGCTCAAGCCACAAGTTGCACCATTCTTAGAACCAGAGCACCGAGAATGGAAGCTCCACGTGATACACGACACGACACGGATATATCCCTCATCAGTGTCATTTGACAAGCGAGGAGAGCCAGTGTTTGATATTACGCTACGGTATGGAATCAATCGCGTTGAGGTGACTCTCCTTGCGGCACTCCCGAGAGGCGAGAGGGCCCCCAACGGTCTGAATATGGAAATGGAGAGGTTTGTCGTACACCTCAATTTGCTTAGGCACTGACCCTTTGTGTGTGGTACACAAACGATACCCAGTTGAGGCTTTCTAGGGATTTGATAGTCCAGGTGCTGGCCACGCTATCTCCATCCTTTTTTTCTAAGGCATGACATCTCACGGCTTGGTACTTGGCCTAACACCAGCTGTTGACGATGATGTAGCCCGAGTCTTGTTAGCTCATTATCTATCCTCGCAGAGTGTTAATTAGCCTCCCCTCCCACGGTCCGTTGGCTCTCATGCTCGTCGGGGCAGACAGATGCCGCTGGCTTACAACTAACTTAAGCGAGTTTGTTGGCTTTGCATTGTTTAGGAACTTCTTTTTGCTGGATTTGGAGTTTGGGTGGGTACACGTACTGACAGTGAAATGCTGGGGAGGACGATTCGGATGGGCCATTGCGTGTATGCTTCTTGGTTGCGATGTACAGTATAATACCTCTTTAAGCCTTCGTGCTAGTTAGAGCTAGGTATGCGACAGCTAGGACGATGCTGGATGCCCATGCAGGCATATAAAGTAGTTCAGAAATGTGGCAGTAATGCAAAATGCATTACAAAATAGTACGCGGTTCAAGTAATAGTATACTAGATTATAAATTATACTATAGACTACTAGGTATGCCAGTATGACCATCTGTATGAATTCAACAAATAAATGCTGTGTTATACTATAGAGTTAAAGATGTATAAAATACTTTAACTGCTTAAGGTTAGACAATATAACCTCTTATACTTGTTAAATATTATATATACTTCGGTGCCTACAATGTGGTATTATTGGTACTTCATAGCCTACTAATATACTACCCAGGAGTGAATTGTTAAAAGGCCTATGTTGGGAGCTACAGTTGGTGTTACACATGACCCTAGAACAAACAACTGTGTTTGGTACTATATTTAATAGAGAAGATTTACACGAAATGTGGTACATCACCGGATCGTTAACGGGATATTTGTTCTGTCCAAAAAGAGATGGTGGTTTGTTCGAATGTCATTCTATCAGCAGAGATTGAGGCAGCCATGTCATGGGCACACGATGGATGTGGACACTAGGCATACGCCATTACCTCCAATTGAGAAATCTGATCGATCATTTACGGTACGAGGTACTGTAGAATTTAGCTGTGGGGGTATAATGGATACCTGTTGTTGCGCAAAAGGCTTATAACTGACCAAACCCGTGATACCACTATATACCAAACACCGTCGTTGTTCTGAGGACCACCTAGAAGATGTGATAGTAGTACGTGTGACACTTACCTACCTATGTACCTAGTCCTGGGAGGTAATAGTCCTAAGTAGGCGTGTATATGTGTAAGAGGTCTACATGTATTTCTTGGGCTTGTGGCTACCTTTTTGAAGACTGGTTCTTATCTTTTAGGTAGTACCCTGTAGGTAGTATGGATAAATACTTTTCTCCTGACTAATACGCCCGTACATACAATCAATACTTGACAAGTCAGACTACCTACAGTAGGTAGTGTTACATCTCGTTAAATTATCTCCAGCTTGTTCTTGGACTGACGGTCGGTTCCAATGGTTGATGGGTACAGTACTGTACTGTACTGTAGGTACCCTGATTCAGTATAATTCCGCTATCGCGTCTTATCTAATGGGCGGCTCGGTAGTGTGCAGGCTAGAGGTGGGGTTGGGATGAGTTTTGACGGGTTTTGATTCACCGCTCACCGCTTGGGGCGGGGCAGAATTTTTTTTCAATAGTGTTCCTCCACAAAGCGGGCGATATTTGCACAAATAAAGTTCCTCGTAGAGTTCCTGTCCGTTGCAAATTTCCTGTCTTCCGGCATCCCCTCTCCCAATCCTGACCTCCCCAGAACACACGCAAAGATGGCCGAAGAAGTCTACGACGGTGCCGTCGGCATCGATTTAGGTATGTCTATGTCTATGTCTATGTCTATGTCTATGTCTATGTCTATGTCTATGTCTATGTCTATGTCTATGTCTATGTCTATGTCCATGTCCATGTCCATGTCCATGTTCATGTTTATTTTCATATTGCGACGATGCCCCGCGTACCAAGAACACACAGCTGACAGCGACTCCCCCCCCGCCTCACAGGTACCACCTACTCTTGCGTTGCCATCTACGAGGGAAACAATGTCGAGATTATTGCCAACGAGCAGGGTAGCTTCACCACCCCGTCCTTCGTCTCCTTCAACGAGAAGGAGCGTCTGATCGGTGAGGCCGCCAAGAACCAGGCCGCCATGAACCCGCGCAACACCGTCTTCGATGTCAAGTAGGTCGGCCACACCATAGCGATGCAACATCGCCTGTCTTCGCACGAGCCGAAGGACCACGTTCTAATGTGATTTCATCGCAGGCGATTGATTGGCCGACCTTTCAGCGACCCCATCGTCAAGAAGGATATCGAGTCATGGCCCTTCAAGGTCATTGAGCAGGGCGCCTCGGGAAACCCCGTCGTCGAGGTTGAGTACCTCGGCGAGACCAAGACCTTCTCCCCCCAGGAGATTTCCGCCATGGTCCTCACTAAGGTAAGCCGTCGCTCCGCCGTCTAGGGACCACTGGGCCTGTTGCTGACACGCGCTGCGTAGATGAAGGAAATTGCCGAGACCAAGCTCGGAAAAAAGGTGGAGAAGGCTGTTATCACCGTCCCGGCCTACTTCAACGACAACCAGCGTCAGGCTACTAAGGACGCTGGTGCCATTTCCGGACTTAACGTTCTTCGTATCATCAACGAGCCTACCGCCGCAGCTATCGCCTACGGTCTGGGCTCTAACAAGTCTAACAAGGAGCGCAACGTCCTGATCTACGATCTTGGTGGTGGTACCTTTGATGTGTCCCTGCTGAACATCCAGGGCGGTGTCTTCACCGTCAAGGCTACCGCTGGTGACACCCATCTTGGTGGTCAAGATTTCGATACCAATCTTCTGGACCACTGCAGGAAGGAGTTCCAGCGCAAGACAAAGAAGGACATCTCGTCCGACCCTCGTGCTCTCCGTAGACTCCGGACTGCTTGCGAGCGTGCCAAGAGAACTCTCTCCAACGGTGCTCAGACCACCATCGAGATTGACTCGCTCTTCGACGGCGAGGACTTCTTTCTTCAAATCACCCGTGCCCGTTTCGAAGACCTCAACGCTAAGGCTTTCGCCGGTACCCTGGAGCCCGTTGCTCAGGTTCTCAAGGATTCTGGTGTCGAGAAGAGCGGCGTCGACGAGATCGTCCTTGTCGGTGGTTCGACCCGTATCCCCAAGATCCAGAAGCTGTTGAGCGACTTCTTCGACGGCAAGAAGCTCGAGAAGAGTATCAACCCTGACGAGGCTGTTGCCTACGGTGCTGCCGTACAGGCTGGTATCCTTTCTGGAAAGGCCACTTCGGCCGACACCTCGGATCTCCTTCTTCTCGACGTTGTCCCTCTGTCCCTTGGTGTTGCCATGGAGGGTAACATCTTTGCCCCCGTTGTCACCCGTGGCCAGACCGTGCCTACTATTAAAAAACGCGTTAGTAAATCTCTGAACCATTTTCTTCTTGCCCTAGCAATTTCTAGAGCACAAGCTTTCCTTTTTAGGACAAGACAATGTATAGAAGTTACCGAGACCGAAGCCCTCGTAGGCCACGCTTAAAGTGACGATAACTGACTCCGAGTATTCTAGACATTCACCACCGTTGCCGACAACCAGCAGACCGTCCAGTTCCCCGTCTACCAGGGCGAGCGTGTCAACTGCGAGGACAATACCTCGCTGGGTGAATTCACTCTTGCTCCCATTCCTCCCATGCGAGCTGGTGAGGCTGTTCTCGAGGTTGTCTTCGAGGTTGATGTCAACGGTATCCTCAAGGTCACTGCCACCGAGAAGACCTCTGGCCGCAGTGCCAACATTACCATTGCCAACTCGGTTGGCAAGCTCTCATCCACTGAGATTGAGAGTATGATTAACGGTAAGCTTTCGAACTACGTGCATTGAAAGTGCAACTTGCTAATATGTATTTCAGACGCCGAGAAGTTCAAGAACAGCGACGAGGCATTCAGCAAGCGATTCGAGGCTAAGCAGCAATTAGAATCCTACATCAGCCGCGTCGAGGAGATTGTTTCTGACCCGACCCTCTCCCTTAAGCTCAAGCGTGGGCAGAAGGAGAAGATCGAGGAGACCCTTAGCGAGGCCATGGGCCAGCTCGAGCTGGAGGACTCGAGTGCCGATGACCTGAAGAAGAAGGAGTTGGCTCTGAAGAGGCTGGTGACCAAGGCCATGTCATCACGATAAGCGCGTTAATGATTTTTCCGGTTTTCATCGTTGGGACATAAACGGGCGCTGATTAGACTGCGCAAAGGCGGCGTCTACACACACGAAGCGTTCATATGTGTGAATGGACACATCTCGATGGCATGGGATATGATATCGATATGCCTTGATATGTATGGGGTACAGATAAAAGTATTATGGGATGATTCACGTTTTTCTTCCACACGGTTATACACGCCCTCTACCTTCTCTCGACCTCAGCTCGCAGCCAATCATCTGGTTCTTGGCGCACTTGCATGTAGACTAGGAAGAATGGAAATGACGAGGGGGAAACACCCTCAATAGCAAATGAAACACATCTAAAAGGTAGCTAATATCTGTGCTGTTCAAGTATCGTCCGTGACACTTCCTATCTATGTGGGCTCTGCTTTACTATTAGTATGTTTTCGTAAGTCCTTCCAATCATGATTTCGTCTTTCACCGGCTCAGTCGCCATGCTAGAATATCATTCGACAATGCAAATTCAATCATGGCCATAGAAGGCCTTGTCAAGACGTACCGGTATTGCGTGTGATGTATAATAGATTTTAGGTATTTGGCCAATCATTATAGCCCACCTAGTCCCATTATTCTTTATGGTTACTTACTGTAGTGTTTGTGCCACTCCTTACCAAATAAGTGCCTAACCTAATAACGTAGTATATATACAGTGGACCTTATTTACTGTCTTTCTTCCGAAAGCCTTTACTTGCATGCTACATACGGTGGCAACGAAAGGACATAGCCGAGGTTCTTCCTCGTGACCTTTTTAGATGCGGAAGACATCATTTAATCGGATGATGGTCTCCCCATCCGTCGTGGTGGTGGTAGTGGTGGGTTGCTTAGCCACATTCATGTCAACCCGATTTTCTCATCCGATGCATCAGCGGACAACGGAAAATATTCCAGATTCCTTGGCTTACTAGGCACCCTCATAGATGATAACAGACTGGATTGGACGAATTGATAATAGTAGTGGTAGAGTCGGTATTGTTATAGGCCGAATTGATACTGAGGGCTCTCGTTAAGTCTCCGGAAACCCCCCGACCATAACCCCGTCTGCTGTGGGGTGACTGACAAAACGAATTGAGTATCTTTTTTAGGCCGCGAGACTAACCCGCGAAAGACCACGGAGACTTTTGCTACTTGGCTTTGCAATCAGCATACTATAGACGAAGAAAACATTTCATATCGCGTTGCGTTATGGCTTCGAGTAACCATGTGATGTCACCATAACGTTAGCCTAAGGGGGAAAGGGGGGGCAAAACGGATAAACATAACCTGAACATCACTGGCCCTCCAAAAATTAGGTAGGATTCCTGGGCAACGGATTGCATAGCACGTTCAAGAAGCACACAATCGAGCTAGCCAGGCGTATCCAAGTGGGTTTTTGTAAGTATTCTTTTATTAAAAGGAATACGGCGGGTGATCTGAGAATAGAAAAGGGTGTTAGTTAGTTAGTTAGGGTCTAAGTCTAGGAGGAATTCTAAGCCGTCATTATCTAAACGGGTAAGAACAGACAGAGGTATAGATATATATCTATATATATACCTAAGTATATAACCATCGACACGGTTCAAGCAGTTCTCACCGTTTCCTAGCAAAGATGGCCACCAACAACAACGACAAGAAGGAAGAACAACCCAAGCCAGATACGAAACCATCTACGATGCGCGCCTGGCAGTACACCAGGGCGGGAAGGAGCCTGGCCGCCGCGCTGACGCTGAACCCGAATGCCCGCCGGCCGCCGATACCGTTACCGGCAGACAGGCTCCTGGTGCGCGTCACATACATGTCGCCGWACMCRKCYGMSTCCTTGCTTACCCATCTAGTAAGGTCGAACCAGAAGTGCGTCTCTAAACAAGGTCTGCTGACGACGARGCACGTGAAAAACGCCGTCTGATTGAGCATTTTCCCTCTTACATCCCCATTTGGCTATCTTGAACAGCTTGAGGCCTCCGTTTCCCCACTGTACTAGGCAATACTCCTCATCTTCCCATGCTGGGTGTACGGTACTGTAATTGGGGACCTTCCAAGCCGAAGACGTGGCCGTCATATCAATCTAGCAATTGATTGATTATCCACGCCGTCTCATGGGGCGTTGTTATGCATTTAAACATCCATCATGGCTAGAAATCCGACTCGGCATCAACGAGAAGATATGCATAGTACCACGTTAATTACCGAATCCTAATCCTAATCCTAGGTGAGGTACGATATCCTGCAAGCGGAGCCCCTTGTCGATGGTGTGCGGTTCACGGCTAGTGCGAAATGCGGCTGCATTTAAGAGGTACCCGATGAGTACCTAGTATACACCTCACATGCAGGTCAGACGCGCTATCCCACATCGACATCAAAGACGGAGGCCGAGTTGCTGAATGGTCAGTCATCAGGGCATTTTATGTGGTTTTACCAGTACGGCGATGTGGTCCCACCGTACATCCAATGGCCGTCCCAACCAGAACGTACCATTATATGTCTTGCACAAGCATACAGCACGCATGTACGCCGATGGCGAGAGCCAAAGTGCCACCTCAAAACATCAACGCCATCCGTGCTAGGAAGTTGGTACTGAGCTATATTTGAATAGGAGGTCAACTACATTAATGCCCACCAGGAAAACACCCGAAATCACGGATTCCTAACCATTCCCATGACTGAAGAAGCATTGCCGACGGGGTACTCATACACACATAGTATCTTCCTTGCAAGCTTATTTAGCTCAATACTTCTTGAGACCATAGATTTGCCGTCACTTTCCGCGATTTTCTGCAGAAGGCTGATGGGCATGCCACGCCTCGATCCTACTGCCAAGGGTGATTGCCAACGCTCAACGTGTGTGTAGTGTTAACAGCACGTCCCTAGTCGTAAAGCGAATGCTCCCAATCTTGCACAAGTGGCCCAGTCTCCTGAATACGTGACAGCAGTAAGATGACTGGCTGCAAGCTAGTCGTTGGTTCAGCTGAGGAATGAGCAACATAAGAAGACGACGCAACAGCCCCTCGGCGAATCATATATGCCTCGCAGCTCTATTTGCCTTGCCATAGATGCTACTGCCTTCTTCTCAGACTACTTCCGGTTCTCGTGTTATCCTATCCGCTGACAATTGTAAATAACCGACAGCGCTGCCACCCCATCTCACCCGCCAGATTCATCAACCGTATATCACTTCACGATGAGCCTAGTGTAGCTGTGTTCGTTCATCTCGCGTGGGAAATCAACATACACCATTGTCTGTAATCGCGTGGTCTCATTCTCCGGCTGGCTTGGCTTTTCAAAGAACCGGTTTGGACTCATCTAAATCCTGCTTCTGGTTGGTAACCCTAGCCATCACCTGTGTTTATTCGGATCCAGTTCTGAATTACCAACGAGCCTAACCGGAAGGTCCTGATCATACACGTAAGGAACAAAGCCTATTACCGAATCCAATATTGATCAACAGTCTGCCAAACACGCGCTGCAACTGTTTTCGGTGTTGAACTGATGGTTAGGCGACTATTGGCAACGCATTACTACCCTTTGCTGGTACTCTCACGAAACGCCAAACACCTTACCTTAGCGGGCTTTTCATTTGGAGTTCTTGTCTTGCCTCGCTGGTCGTACCTCAATTACCAGCTACCTACCTACCTAGCTGGGCACCTATCCTATTGCGACCTACCTACCTACCTAGTGTAGGAAGGGATTGAGCCAGCCTCCTCTCTAGAAATTCAGATACCAGTCATCAATTCCACGCACTGGTTTTGCCTAACACGAGTAAGTGCTTACGTATATATTCTACTTTCGCTTTTAACAAACAATGTAGGCACTTCCAACAATAATAAACATCGAAGACGAATACATCAAATCGCTCATCAAAGTAGTCATTTACTTGAGGTACATACCTGGGTAGCCGCTCTGGAAGCTGTTAGGTGATGCATGTGTAATGCTGGTTCCCATCTGGTTACATACATCCGCAGCAGCTCTACCACAGGTTCGGTTGCAGCTGCACGTCGCTTGCTGGCTTTTGAGCAAACTGGGCATTGGGCATCGTCTCCCCGTTTACTAATGAAACCACGCACCTGGAGCGGATAATCACTCATAATCGTCCAGATACCAAAGCACGTAAGCACCTGTGTGCTTTCCAAGAGGCTCAGCCGCCTTGCCTTGATGGGGCCAGACCCCCAAGCCCTGTAATCTCCAGCTTACTCGGTGCCTGCTCCTGCTAGTAGGCAGTACGCCGTAACATTTGACAGCGGACAATGTTCCGTGGGCTTGGATCCGTGAAGCGTCTATAATTACTTGTTCGACCCTTGTCCTGGATCTGGAGAAACAAAACGGCACGGCAAAACAGAGGTCTTATAATACTTAAATAAAACCTGCTCAGGAAACTCGTCAGCGACTACTGAGCCCTGTGTTCATCTGTCGATCACAGCGATTCGATAGGCCAGCTGGCCGCTAAACTTGGGTGGTCCTGTTACCTGACGGTCGTGGGCCACAGTTTGGTACTTCCGGGGTACCTGGGCCGATCTCACAGGAACCCTTGTGCGGGCTGGATTTGGCCCACGATACGACTACCTGCTACTGTAATCAATCCCGTACCTCATCTCACCACCACCATCATTACCTACCTACCACCACTACCGCTAAACCACTAAACCACCACCCTGACCTGCGCTGTCCTGCACTGGCGTGCATCTGGCAATTTGTCTGATCCCGTCTAAACCTTGGTCCACAGGCCCCAGCATCAAGTTGTTTCTCCCTTGGCTTGGC
>NQIM01000309.1:0-50613 GCA_003426235.1 Xylaria polymorpha
CGCAAGCATAGGCAATTAAGAATCGCACTTACCAAGTCCATCTTGTTCTTGATTGCGACCACCACTGCCGTGACATGTTCTGCAGCATTGCCTACGATGGGAATGAGGATGAGACCAATAAGCTACGACTGATCCCACCCCGTTCCACCAAGAGAATCGATGCTTTCAACCAAGTAGTCGGCACAGATAGACACCAGAACCGTAGTCACCACGAGAACGGCAGCGGCAGACCAAGGACTCATGGCCGCCGCGTGTTCGGATTCCCCATCCTGTTCCTGGCTCATGGCTCCGTCTGGATTTCCTGCCCCGGCCTCCTCTACACCAGCAGACTCGTTACCGAACAAGTTGTGATGCGTCCGAAGCTGAAACCAGAGATAGAGAACATAAATGAGTAGAAGAATGATGGCCGTGCCACGCGAAAGCGAGAGTGCGATATCTTTTCCTTCCTGAGGGTTCTCATGGCCCCGTTCTACGATCATGAATAGCTAAGAAATGTCAGTGCAAAGCAAGCTAAAAAGGAAGTCGAGAAGTTCGTACTGCTCCAGGAAGAATTATAGATGCGGCTGACAAAGTCATCAGGGACGCCGTTGTTTGAGCTGTAATAGAGGCAAACGACTGCTCAGTTCCTTGGTTGTTATCGTCCCTCATGTTGACAATTCCGCCAAAGAAGAAGCACATTCCCATGACCAGTAATAGATTCGAAAGAATGGAGCCGATCATGGATGATTTGACAACCTCGATCTGGCGATCCCGTAGAGCAATGATGCTGACCTGTACAGTATAGCGTTAGCAGCTGAGAGCTAGAAAACTTGATCATTGGCTTAGATCTCAACGCACAATCAATTCAACGGCGTTTCCGAAGGTGGCATTAAGAAGACCCCCTAGGGCTTCTCCCAGCTTTACAGATATTTGTTCGGTAGCGAACGAAAGCACAGCCGCGAGAGGAATAATAGCGAAGAAATTTATGACGAAAACAGCGATAGGATCCCAATGCGTGTTTCCGGCAACGATGCCAATTGGTACGGCAAAGAGGAGAATATTGACAGGGCCTAATCACGAAGCGTCAGCATACTATACGCGAACCCCTTGCTTTGCCCGTATTTCCAGGACGACATACTACTCAACAGCGTGGCCTTTATAATATGCCATACATGCGCAGGATATTTAACCCATAGCTTCGGGCTGTCGCGGCCAGGAGTAGACTCGGAGTTAAAGAGAAACTCCCAGGTCGAATTGTGATTTTTCGTACCATTCTCGACAGGCGAGATACCGTTTCCGCTTACCAGAGGGGTGCGTTCGTCTGGTCTTCCATTTTCCCGTGGTAGAGGGTCATGGATACCCAGGGTTTTACGCATTTGCATCTTAAAACTTGGGAGCGCTGTTTCGCGGGCCATCGAATCGCATGATTAGCAGTCCATACACGCTGATGAAAATTGGCGATACAGCGTTGAGGCAGAGATGGCGAGTAGCACCATACTCGACAGAGGATTGGTAGAGTTGGACGGGTTTGAAAGGATAAGAAGCCTGATACACACCAACAAAGAGCGTAGTGAAAGGGAGGGAGAAGGAAGAGAAGTGACACCAACTCACGGACCGTCAAACCGGGCAGTGTTGGGATAGACAGAGGTTGCAGAATTCAAATGTGCTGATGAATAAGAGTAAAGCCTATCTATCATATCCGTAATTTCGGTACTTACTACTAGCCATACTGTAGCTCCTAGATAATACGGTCCCAAAAGGCACAGTCCTTTCGGGCCTTGTAACAATAGGCTTTCACAGCCGAAATCTTGGGGGCTGCCGGCTTAGAGTCTTGGACTGTTTAGTACGTCAGCGGAAAGTAAAATTGGCGATGGGCGTGCAATAAGGAATTTCAGTTAGCGGGCCAAGAGGCTGTGTTGAATCGTGAGGGGGATCAAGCACCGGGAAGGTTTGGGAGAGCTGACTATGTATGCACAACTGACTGGGGGCGGATATTGACGGGATATACTGACTGCAATTGCAATGTCTTGGTACCAATGTAGTAATGTAATCAATTGCCAAAGATTGGAAACTGAGGTTGTAATTGCTGGCATGGGCAAAATAACATAATAACTTGAGGAGGCAGAGAGAAACCAAGGCAATTGAATTCTACAGACAAGGGATGGGAGACTTGACTTGACGATGAAAGCTGAAAGCGAGTCATTACAGCAAGTTGACTAAGTTAGTACTGTACCACCTGGTACTGTAAAGCAAAAGAGCTAGCAAAAAAACAAATGCAGTGATGTCAGTGAGGATGAGGTGAGCTCCACCAATAGCTGCACTATACCTACATACCTACGTAGGTATGTAAGTGTCCATGTAGCATTTGGCGCTGCAGAGGTACATACAGGGAGTGAGGAACATGGTGACACGCTGCTGGTAAACTTGACCCCACCTGGGCACTCCCACTCCTGCCCACTATCTGCCCACTGCATCCCCCTTTCGTCGTTTAAGCTGGCTCCCTAGCTGAATTGGGGTAGAAGCGGAACAGTGAGGTAGGTAGCTTGAGCTTAGGCCCCCCGGTCCACATGAGGTAGGTAAGGTAACTGGAACTCCCCCATCCCTTTTTCCCAGTACTCCGTACCCAGGTAGGATTATAGCCCCCAACTAACCAAGTACACATTTCCATGTTAAAGTCGATTAATTGAGATACGTTGTCTATAACCCTGCTAGAGTATTTCCTATAGATAATAAAGCAAGCCGTCACAAATGCACTTCTTACATATCACATCGCGAGGAAATCAGACGACCTGCATCCCTCCATTCAAAACTGACTTTGTTGAAAATGCAAAATCCTGCCAAGAGTGGCTGTGCACAGAAGAGGCCTCCAGCTACCGATGCTCTTGGCGGTGTTACCTACTGTGTACCTGAAATACATACCTACGGTACAGTAGGTACTTAAGGGAGGAGGTAGGTAGGTACATACGTCGGCCGTCTATCAAGTTGCACCGAGAATGTGGATCATAATTGGCGTGTGTGTTGTGTTGCATTGCGCTACGGTACAGTACCTAGATAGGTGCCTGCTAAAGCTGTAGCTACCTTAGGTAGGTAAGCTAGGGTGCTCAAGTAAGCGCACTACATACTCTTATCGATAAACCAGCCAAGCAGATCTCCCTAGAGCAAGCCAACCGCGACGTCATCCGTCCCTATATCTCTATAATGCATGCGGAGAGGGCCAATCGACAAACTCGGATTTCATAGCCCTGGAGAATGCAGTCAGGATTCCTATCTTCTCGGGCGCAATAGGCGCGGCTGGGGTCAGTCACACTTCGGTGGGAGGTTTTGCTAAGCAGTGGTGAGGTATTAATTTCGTGGGCTCTATTTTAATAGGTTTAGAGAAAAGAAAAAGGGCCTGTCGATTTCACAACGCTCCCTTCGGTTTATACTTCCATGTGATAAGACTTGCAATGTGCAGAAACAAACAGGCTGGAACATTGCGTCTGTCTTGTCTCGTCGTGATTATATCGTCTTCACCAATCCTACAACAAGTAAAAGGTGCCAACAGAAAAACAAACATCCATCGCGGATCGATAAAAACGTCATCACATAAAAGCTACTCATAGCATTAGTAAAGCCGCCTATTTAACAATTCTCGTAGTGGGAGAAACGAATATCGGTTGTGACTTACCAGCACAATATGCCTGGTACCAGGTAAGTGAGGCACCCCCATCAAGCCACGACGGATCAAAGTCTTTGCTGGTAAAGAACATCCACGCCGTCATCGGATCAATAGTAGACAAGTTCCCATACAGTATGCCCTTCCAACCACCCTCGATCTTGTTGGCTCGTCCCTTGTCGAAATAAGTAGCCCACTCCTGCTTGACGAAGTCGGCGGGCCGCGTGAACTTTGTGCTCGGCAGCAAGGGCAGCATGTGGATGCCCTGTACATACTCGATGTTGGCGCCGAAATATGTCGTGTGGTCGCATTTGTTCTCGAACAGGATCCCGGCCACCCTGTTGCCGATATAGTTTGCTGGCTGCACGCTGTTCTTCTCGGTGTAGAGGTAGTATTGGTTGAGCGAGCGCGCGATCACCGAGAGCATGAGGTTGCCGCTGTTTGATTCCATTTGTCGTCAGTTAAGCCACTCCGACCAAGAACGGCAGGACTACTATTAGTAGGCTTACCGAGCTTCCATATTCGCGTCTTTGATAGTTCTTCCCCACATCTTGATCGCATAGGCCGCCATGGCGTCCTCTGAGCTCGACTCCTGATCCTATCCCATGACTTTAGCTTCCATCACTAATGAACCGGAGGCCGTCTTCATACCTTTCCATCAATAGTCTCATATAATCCATGAGCCCAGCTGTGACCATGGTACCAATCGAAGTTTCGCGACACGGGAAAGTACTTGTCAAAAACGGAGGGGTTGGATATATCTCTAACCATCGTGTTGATATAGTCGACGTTCTCTAGAGAGAGCCAAGAAGGGTCGAGGTATCCTACGATGGCCGCAGCGTAAATGAAGTAGCCATAGTGAAAATGATGATCATTGTAGTATGTGTTGCCGAAGTCTGCGCCGTTGCTGCCCGTCTTGTATGAGGCGGATGAGACAATACCGCCCCAGGCAGCTTCACAAAGTTAGGCTCATCATTCGTTGCATCTCAATCAAATTACTCACATTCGTAGTAAAGGGGAAACTGCTGCTTATTGGAGGTGAACCGTTTGAAGGCTACTTTCAAGTTTGTCAGTCCGCTTTCAGCCAGCTTTGGGTTTTTGAGCAAGTTCCTCGCAGTAAAGCAAAGTCCAGCAAATTTGGCCAAAGCCTATAAATGCAAAATTGATGTCAGTATTTTATCAAAGCTTCTTAAAGTGTCAAGTTAGCATACCTTTCCGCTAAAGTACATTGAATCCTGGTTGGATTGTTTATCCACGTTTTGGGACAGCTCCTTCAGCGCAACGGGCGTGATTGTCTTAATTGCATCGTCAGAGAGCTTCTCTTGTGGGCCTTTCACGGGATCCCAAGGGGCAAAGCCCATATTGATTGGCATGTTTGGCTCAGCCATCGTCCATAAGTCCGCAACCACAGCCTTTGCCATGCCCTTTGTGGTGGTTTGCAATTTGACCGTAGATGTTGCTTTGGCAGTGGTATCATCGAAGGATTCGTAGTGATGTGGCAAGGCATACATCAAGAGTTTGACATCGGAGAAGCCGGCTTTTTGAAATTGAAAGCTGTACGTCCCTTTGGACCCTGACGCTGTGCCGGACAGTACCATCCCTACAGGGTAGGCTCCGGATGCTGCATCTAGTATAGACTCAGCATTGCCGGGGTCCTTTGCAACCTGAACGATTCCATTGAAGGGCCTTCCAGCTTTTGCCTTGCGGTTATTGATTACTGTCAGGTCGAAAGGGTCCCCCTTCTCGGAATATCCATATACATGCCACACTTTGCCATCTTCGAGAAATATAGTGTACTTAGTGACACCGGGTCGAGGGCCCTTCATGGATCTCGTGACGGTCTTAAAGAATACGCCGCTCTCGATAATGGGTGTGCCGCCTTTGTATACTGCTGTCACAAACCCCATACCTTGCACTAGGGGAAAAGTAATAAGCGGTTTAGCCTTCGCATCAACCTGAAGGTTGACATTAGCAGAATGAGAATTGAGACTGTCCGTTGTGAGAGCAGCACTAGAGTTAAGCTCTGATGCAGATAAACATAAAGACTGTATCCCAATAGGATTCAGAAAATACTTAGCAGCTCCCGTTTCAGGCTGCACATCCCCATAAACTCTTTGACTCGCCTCGATGTGTGAGATCGACATTCCCCAGCTGGAAGTAGAACCCTGACCCTTGGACCATGCTAAGGAATACGGATGTATGTATGATGGTGAGTTTTGGTTGCCGAGAAAGAAATTAGCATAGAACTTGTTGGTGCCACTGGAACACTCGGAGTCAGTTATCGCCATTCTGGGTATGACTTGTGAGGGCTTCAGAAGCTTCTAGACAGTGTCTTGGCCCAAAAAGGAAAGTTTGTGCTCTGAAAGTTGCTAAAAAAAAGAAAATGACTCCCAGAATTACTCACTAGGGACCAGGACCCCCTATCCCAAGCCGAGGTACGGGATGGTCTTTCTGCTCTTCGAACATGGACGAGGGCTTGGTAGTTGCAATAGGGGCTCCGAAGATATTGGGCGAGGCAGTATTAGTTGGCTTAGTCGGCTCATTTGACATTGTGGATACAGATTCGGCGGGTACGAGTAGTGTTGTCGGACTCAGGATCGAATTTGTCAGGAGAGGAATTGTGTTCACTCTGCCACTGGTCTCTAGACTCGTGACAACGAATCCGGTTGTATCTGGCTTAGTTCCAGATGCAGAGGGTGGTATCTGTATGATAGCTGAAGATGCCTTAATTGTAGTGACGAGTTGATAACTGTGGCAGTGACGATTTTTCGTTGTTGGAAAGGGTGAATATACTTGTGGATGTCGATTTTGTGACGGCGACGCGACTGAACAAAAGGGCTCTGCCCGTTTTCTAACTAAAGGCTCGAGAGGGATCGACCGTACGGGTCTAACCTGAAGAATAGTTAGTATCCAAAACAATAACATGATGACAGTAGGAAATCAGTTTGTCAGGGAAGGGGTTTGAGCGAAACAGAAAACTATTCTATAATTTGACAAGTTGTGACACGTCAAGTGCTGTTTAGGTCATCATATTATGACCCGAATTTTTTTTCATTCGTAAAGTTGCCGATGGAAATTGAAGATCAGAACATGGTTATTGAAGTTGCAACATGTGGAGGGCCTGTTAAGATACTTGTATATAAATCTCAGAGAACGTCATCGTTGATGACATAGTTGTTCTCCTGGAGCCATAGCAACGAGGTCTGGACTCAGTGGTAGGAATGGAGTGTCTTGAATAACAACTGAAATTCTGTACCTGACTTCTAGATAATGCGTAGTTAGCGTAAACTTAGAGCCTAGCCCTGGAATGCAAAGAGTACGATAGGTGTGAACTCAAAGAAATCGGATGGAAAACAACCAATAGGTTAAGAAGTGTGATGGCGAGAATATCGATCGCGACCAGAGATGATTTGTAGGAACCTAGGACTTAGGTAGTAACCGAAGGGGACACCTATGGAATTGGAACTTGGGCGATATTTTGATAAATATATACCTGTGTGAAAGCTAAATGTTGTTGGACGAGGGTCTAAGAACGTTTACTGGGGTCGTGTTATATGGAAGCGACTTGCTAGATCGGTAAACTTCAGCATGGAGTACCTACTCTGCAGAGTATCGTACCTGCTTTGTTAACTGTCTTAGAGTAAGACCTCCAAGCCTGCTCACCTGCCTGGGCATTTCTCGGTAGGGATGCCCACGCCTTATTGGACACAATGTGTAACATCACGAGTTCGAGTTGTCAGAGTCAACTGATCAGTGAATACAGGTAACATGGCGTATTGCTCCACAGCTGGGCTGGGAATCAGTATCGGCTTGGTTGCAATAGATTGGCATGCCATAACGGATATGTTAACGTTAGATGGTTCTGTTAACACTCACAGTCAAACAAAATGCCCGTGACCAAACGTAGTGCTTCGGGGCGCCTTGCGACAGACAGGGAGGTGTTGTGCTACCTTAATCATGAAGCTATTAAAACCCTCATTGACCATGTATTGTGCATAAGTAGTTCGAATATTGGTGCCTTTATGTGACTCCGAGATGCGGCCGCACACTCGGTTACTAGGAGGTCATGATGCCGCGACAGTATCACAACCCTAAGGCATCATATTTATCCCCACCGCCGGCCCTTGATCTCAAGATCTCCGCTCTCGCAGCACGTTGCGCACTCACAGTCTTGACCGACGCGCCACTAACGCTACTTCTCGGACCCTGGTAACCCACTGGCGCGCGTGTCCTTCCTGTGTCCCTTCCTCTACCCTCGCCAAATCCGTCGGGTTGGTCCTTAGCTCTCTTCCTCTTCTTCTTTTCAAGCTCAGTAGCCTCGACCTGCTGCAACTTCCGGCATTTTCGTACCTCTTTGTCTTTCAGCACCCACGGGTGGCTTAGGACGTTGCGGCGGAAATCCTGAATCTTGTCCCAGAAAAGCACTTCTTGGTTCGTAGACAGCACGCGTGTCGCCTTATGAATATTGATTTGTTTTTGACCTCTGAAGAGCTTTAGATATCCTTTAACATCCAGGATCACGCCAACATCGATATCATCTGTCGTCCTTGTCTCGGCGGAAACTTTCGTACGCGTGATTTGTGGCTCAACTCTCTTGCTCTGATCACTGTCTCGATGGTTTGTCTTGTCGCTAGCTGCGGTAGAAGTCGTCAGGGTACATTCGATGCACTGCCCGGTGCTGTCATCGACGGTATAGACCCTGCGGCCGTAATATTCATCAACCGCAACCACAAGTCCTGTGATTCGCACCCATTTGATGGGGTGGTTTAGATAGAAAAAGACATCGTTATCTGCATCGAAACAACACATCAGACCTAGGTATCTTGAGGGGGGTGCAACACTATATCTCATTTCCACTGACCTTGGAAGCCTGGCCGACACCCGAGGCCTGCAATGTCGATTGCGCGCAGAGGACACCACTCAGTGACGGTGGGTGATAGGTGGAAACAATATTGGGGATAGTAGATCAGCGTGTCAGCAGTTGTCATCGCATTTTGTAGGTGATAGCGATATAAAGAAGCAATACTTCCACAGGGACAGGTGTGTCTCAGAAGTAGTTGAACATGGCAGAATGAGGATTGAGTTGGCGTCGGATAGGTAACGCGACGGACGCGACAGGCTCAAAGGATGCCTTAGAATGTTAGGTTAGAATGGGGCAGCCTTGCCCCGCACCACACTTGCAATAGGTACCGCACTGTAGGTACTGCACTGTCGCGATCACTCAGAAGAAACAAACACTTCAGCAATGCATATTCTTCACATTTTATTGAAAGCCCAACGCCTAATGCCAGCCGTCCTTAGTATGATGCAAAACCCAATGTGAATGTGGTCTCGTTCAGTACTGGTTTCCGAAAACGCCGCCAAGATTCAAACCCGCGCTCAGAGGACCATATTAACCCAACCCGCATCTGTTATTTCTTCTTGCCCTTCTTCAGCTTGGCCGCCGCGGCTTGAAAAGCCTCCTCTGAAGGCTCGGTCTCGTCTACGCGACGTTTCTTGCCCCTCTTCCCTGTTGTCGGTGAAGCGCTATACTTTGCCGCTAGATTATCGAGAAAACTCTCGCGTCCCTGCTGATTGCGCCGGATGAGCGCCGCCAGCTCATCCTCAGATGATTCTTTCTTCTTCCCCTTTCCCTTCTTGTCATTGAAGAGCTTGTCGTGGATCCCTAGGTCCTTCGCGTACTCTTCAGCCTCCGTCGCCTCATTTCTAGCCGACTTAATACGCGCCTGCCGGGACTTCTTGCTCTCCTTTGTGTATGCCTTGAACGCTGGAACATCTTTCTTTGCGATGGCGTCGTCAATTATCTTGCGGAAGCGTTCGTCATCTTTGAGCACGTCGCTAAGCATAACGGTTTCGTAGATTGCGTCCATATTTCCTTCGTGTTCTTCGTAGGCGATGAGGATATCGTCTCGTTCCTCGTCGGAGCCTTTGTACTGGGCCGCAAACTTCTCGATTGCATTGTTCGATATCGTGTCGCGGAATTGTTCACGGTAGAAATCTGACCAACTGAAGCCATCTGAATCGACAATGGATTCCGAGGTCGATCCGGTTTCATCGTAGCGCTTGCGTCGAATGGGGTCTGAGAGTACGGCGTATGCAAAAGCGATAGATTGGAACGTCTCGTGTGCTTTCTGCTTCTGGTCCTCGGACACCTTGTCTACCGATCATTCCTTTGTCAGATGAATCGAAAACATTGCAGCCTCTGACCGGTGAGTAGTTTCCTCACCTGGATGATTCTTCAGTGCAAGCTTTCGATACGCCGACTTAATCTGGTCTGCTGTCGCAGCTCGCTCAAGCCCAAGCACATCGTAAGGGTTAATAGCGGGAGGGTCGCCATCGAGAAGGTCATCAGATTTATCCATGATAATTGCACGAGTAGGCTGTTACGGACTGGCGACTACGTAGAGGACATGAACCAATGGGTGCTTTCATAGGCGTGCGGTGCAGCGACGGTACAGGAGGTGATCTAGGTGATCTAGGTGAGGTACTTGCAGGGCTAGCAGGGATTGTGGTGGTGAGGGCATCGAGGACGCGCATGAGACGCGTTTAGTGGTTTTGCCAACATTGACTAGGTAAGTACCTAATCAATCCAACAAGGGTAGCTACTAAAATTGGATCGCGGGGCAGTCATGGCGGGGCACACAGCGGTAGATACTTTTTTATCGTCGAGTTAACAGCAGACGCCGGAACCGACAAACAACGCAACAGAACCCGAAAACAATTGATTTAATTCGGGATAATTTAACTGTGGCCAATACTGTCGATACAATCTGGATAAGCATGCCGGCGGCTACGCATGACCCTATCCCGGAAATCGTGGCTGGTGATCATGAGGGTTATATGAGGCTAGCCCTTTCTCTCGCAACCAAATCACCCCCAAAGCCCACCAACTACCGCGTCGGTGCTGTTATGGTGGATGCAGCAACAAATGAAGTCCTGGCGACAGGCTACACACTTGAACTCCCGGGAAACACCCATGCTGAGCAATGTTGCATAGAGAAGCTAGCACAGAAACACGCCGTCACTGGAACGCATCTGGGTGAGGTTCTGCCCGACGCCGTCACACTATACACGACGGTAGAGCCATGCTCACACCGGCTCAGCGGCAACACGCCCTGTACCGATAGGATCCTAGCCATTGGGAAGCGTATCAAAACCGTCTATGTTGGTGTGCAAGAACCCGACACTTTCGTCAGTGGGAATTCGAGCCGGAGGAAGCTACAGGACGCTGGTATCGAGGTTCGTGTAATTAGCGGGTTAGAAAGGGATATTTTAGAAGTTGCAACTGCTGGGCATGAGACACAATCATCATGAATCAACATCATCACCCCCTTCTTCACACCAACTGCAACGGGGTTAGCTTTTGTCGTGGAACTATATCACGAATCGATACCTAGTACATCCGCGCTACGGTGCTTAATGAACGGAATATTTACTACGCGGGAAGTTTCATTCTGTTCCGGCCCACAAGGACTCCCTGGGTATACCTACATATGTAGGTGAACACCATTTACAACTTGTTATATATCTTTAATCAACCCACGGCTTCTTAATAAGTGTTGTGACTAGATAGGTGATATCTAGCTGTTAATGCCTTTGTAGAAGAGAAGGACCAGCTGCATGGTGGCAGTACAGTAAAGGGGTCACATATCTACAACACAGTCCATTACCTATACCTACTTTCCTTCATCAAGCAGTCGCACCTTCACCCAAATGACTATAAGTAGCTGCCTGGATCTCGTCTATCCAACAAGCAGCAAGCGCCTTCCCGATTACCTCAGTCGCAAGGTAGTAGCTGCCCGGTTAGCTCAATCGGTAGAGCGTGAGACTCTTATCCCAAGGCATCTCAAGGTTGCGGGTTCGACCCCCGCATCGGGCTCAATTCCCGATGCCTCCCAGTTCACTGGGATTGCAACGATAATTTTTTCGGCGTTTTTGGAGACCTCAAATCGTATAACTACAGTACCATTTCTGTTTCACTACTGTATGCCTCTATCTACATTAGTGAATTGTTTTGCCCCAACCGTTCCTTTTCGTACAGTACACTAGTATTTATTTTAGTCTAAGTACATACTGCGTGAGCCGCCTGAATGCCTCAGCGACAATACTAATAAGTACAGATGGGCTGCAGATACCTAGCCGCTCGCTGCATTATTAGTATAGCATATTATAGTTCAGCCTTCCTCATACATCCTGTTCAAAAGCAGGTACCGAAGACGTTCGATCTATCTCTTATTCGAAATTACCTTAGCACCAAGGCAGGAAAGCCTTAAATCACGGCCTCGGTCGTTAAATCGCTACATTTCCATAATTCCTCCACCGGGTGCTAGCAAACGGCCACCGGCATAGCAAGGTACTATTGTAGAGTAGGTGTTGATAAGGTCAACTATTACACCACCCCCTGTGGCGTCATCCGTTGGTCACATCAAATGAAGGGTAAGCACAGTCCCATGCCCACCAATATTATAATACATAAGTATACATCTCAAGCTCAGCAGAATCCCTCAACAGCTGCCAAGTCCTCGTACGGGCGCGTACCTATGTTCCAAAGGGGAGATCTAGGAGTCTGAAGTCAAGTATGAGATACAGCATGATCCTTTTCGGTCTTCTTGAACGCCTCCTCTGGCGCACAGCACCGGATTATCCGTATCAGTCACATCGTACCATCTGTTCAAAGGCACACATCATATACCTCGACCCAAAAGTCTCGGTTAGGCTGCACAATGTCCAACATCGCCGAACATGGTTGGCCAGCAGGCGGCAACCTATGAGTCACGTTTCAAAAGCAAACACCACTAATAGTCCTCCAATGCTCTGACACATCATTCGAGTGCATAAGTACCTATAGTAGCGGTAAGAGACATGTATGTGTTGATATCAGTGTTTGGATGACATGGGTTGGCGCCCCTGGTCAACCAGCTAGGTATGCCAAGTCGTGGGGTTCCCAACTTACCGACAGCCGCGCATGGCTGCAGGGTCTCTGACCTGTTATACTATACTACTTAGGCAGTCCGCCTTGCGAGCTGCAGGGGTAACATGTCATATCTCTGCCCATCACTGATATGATATGGATACGACAGCTTAGTTGAGGGCAAGTTCGCTGTCCGCCTGCACATCCGTCTATACTACCTACCTACTGTACAGTAGACACATAGCCACTTTGAGATCAACCCTGCCTTGCTGCGTTTGTGAAGCAGCCAGACTGCAGCCACCCCCTAGCTAATCAGAGCCTTCTCTGAGATGACTCGAATCATAGGGAGGCGGTGTGGTGTTGTATTGAGTACTGTATTGGCGAAGCTTCCAGCCACCTCGAGAGCTGTCAAGTTGGATCATCCCGGTTGGACTGATGTGCCTATTCCCTATTTGTTCGGATAACGCTGGATCTGTAGCTTAACCAGTCTGTCTCCGGTTACGACGTCAGAAACGGCGTTGCTGTCGGTAGACACGCAAGCCAACATAGCACAGTACATGTTTTCAAGTCAGAGAGACAGTAATACAGTGCAGTAGGACTTGCTCCAGACTTAACTGGACTGGGTTAGATTCCTTTTCAAAATCTGCCCTTCTGGGCCTCCAACATGCCTAACCAGCTGCGATGGGAGCAAAATAATGACAGTTAATTGCCAATGCAAACGCCGGTATATTTGGGGTTCTTCAATATAGGGACAGGAGTCAAGCACAGCGGCGATCGTGCATGCCCTACAGACGTACCATTGCATCCTCCACGTTACCTGCCTACTCACCTAACCTAGGTACCTAGGTAGTCAAAGTGCCTCTGGCTCCGGCCACATATGTACCTACATACCTACCTAGGTAGGTAGGTACCGCACCAGGATACTTAGGTAGTGGGTACCCTAGGTATGTAGTGTAGTTTCTCATTGGGTACCTTGCTGTAGTTTTGTTGAAGACCCCCATGTGGCCAATCAACGTCCCGGCTCGCTGACTGCGTCTTGTCGTTAACAACTCAGCCCTTCCGCTCTCAGTACTATATCCCCCCTCCCCAGAATCCTTTATTCTCGACACACTTAACTGTTATATGGCGTATTGTCGAGCTCACTTGATAAGCCACGAAGAGTTCGTATTGACTCTCCGCAGATACGCCTCCCGTTGGTGTCAGGACTAGTCTGGGTACTATACAACTGGCGAAGGCGAATGTTGGGATATAAGTTGGTCGCCGGATCACAGCGCTGCCCTACCCTCCACCACTCTCCGTTTGTGAACAGACAGCTTTCTATGCCAGCGCTTGTTTGCTTCTCTCC
The DNA here is from genome assembly GCA_003426235.1 of Xylaria polymorpha. Lineage (NCBI taxonomy): Eukaryota > Fungi > Ascomycota > Sordariomycetes > Xylariales > Xylariaceae > Xylaria > Xylaria polymorpha. The sequence goes on from NQIM01000309.1 coordinate 13,891, forward strand.
TCTCCACGCAATCTGAAAACTGGCGACTGTCTTCGAGCAGGCTTGACCAATCGGATTTGTGGCCGAAACTGGTAGCATCATCTCTTACCAAGCTTCACTGCAATATTAGTGAGTGTCCCCCAACGGTTACTTGTAAACTACCTCCCCAGATACGTCGGTTTCTGATATCAAATTTTAGGCAACTATCAAACGTGTTGCCAAATGCAATTGCGTACCGGCCATTTGCTGAATTGTTTGATATCCAACCCCCGACCCGATCCCATTACATATGACATACCGATATATCACCGCGATCTGCCCTTGTCATACGCACCAGTTTTCTCAATGTCATCTATGAACGCAACCTCCTAGGATTACCTCGTGTTCATTCAAGAAATCTTAGGTCGAAGTGATACAAACTAGCTCATGTTGTGGAGACAACTTGTCCTTTTTACGTCGCTCTTGCCATATCCATCTTGAACACCATCCATTCCTCATCCTCACAGTGCTGGATCTTCTATCCTCTTATCCCATCTACCCTTTTCAACAATTCTATTTCGCCGTCTACTATTCTCTTACCCAACCCCCAGGGTAATTCACTAAACCATGGCCGATAATCAAAATAGAGGTCGTGGGGGGCAGCGCGGCCGAGGTCGTGGTCGCGGCCGAGGTGACTTTGAGGGTCAAGGTCAAGGAAGGGGTGCCACCTTCTCAGGGTTTCAAGGCCATAGCGATGCTCCAAGGGGGCGTGGCCGAGGACGGGGCGGTGATTTTGTGCCGAGAGGCGGTCGTGGTGGCGATTTTGTGCCGAGAGGCGGTCGTGGCGGCGATTTTGTGCCGAGAGGCGGTCGTGGCGGCGATTTTGATTCGGGCCGTGGTCGGGGCAGATCTGGGGGCTTCAGCGGCAGCAGACCTGACAGGTTTGCAGGCGAACAAGTAGTATTCAAGTTTGTCTACCCCGAAAGCATATTGGACTAATACTAATCACTTCCAGCCCCGGCACAATCCCACGTCCAGATCCCGCCATAACGAAGCTTGAGGACAGCCTTATCAAGGGGCAGGGCCCTACCGCCCTGACTAGCAAGATGGCGCAAGTCCAAATATCCACTGATCAAACCCCCAAGGAGATTTGGTTTCCCCGTCGGCCAGCCTTTGCCGACAAGGGCAACGAGGTCGTACTTTGGGCTAACTACTTCAAGCTCGATATGTCCGCTAAAAAGGCTCTGCTGAAGTATTCCCTCACAGTTAAGAGGAAGGACAAATACCCTAAAAGCCAGAAGAAGATCAAGGAGCAAAAGACGGATGCTAAAAAGGCCGACGGACCTAAGGGGAAAAAACTTCACAGCATAATCAGATCTGCTCTTGATCAAGTTGCGCCGTCGGCAACTTTCGCTACCGAATTCAAGGATAAAGTAATCTCACTTGAACCATTCGTTCTACCAGAAGATCAGATCATCACGGTTCCTTATCATGATGAGGGCAAAGAAGATGTGTACGAGGTTAAGTTCGAAGGGCCATCCACAATTGACCTGCCTGGCTTATTGAACTACTTAAAAACCATGCGTGATCCGTCGGGAGATTCTTCATTTCCGAAATTTGCAGATGCGATTGACGCTATCAGCATTATTACTGGATATTACGCCCGGAACAATCCAACTACTGCAGCACTCGGTCGCAGCCGATACTTCCCCTTGGCGCTACCCGAGGAGCAGGATGACCTCGGTCGGCCGGAGTACAACAGGGTCATCCGGGGTTACTTTCAGAGTGCTCGTCTAGCTACTGGGCGTCTTATTCTAAACGCAAACGTCGCTCATGGAGTGTTTCGACCCCAAGGGTTGGTTTCGGAACTAGTGTCTCACTATTCAAATCGCGGTGCTCCAGACTACCTTGCATTACAAAAGGTTCTATCAAAACTGAGGGCTCGGTGTAAGGTCTTATCCGATGAAAAGAATAAGAAGCCCCGATTGATTCAGAAGGTCATATATGGCTTAGCAGACCGAACAGATGGGAGTGGGCAGACTAGACCGGTAGTGCCATACCTTGGAGCTAAAGCTAGGGACGTCAAGTTTTACCTGCAAGCACCAGCTCCCGCCGGCCTTCAAGGCAATGCACTCTGCTCTGTTGCAGATTATTACAAAAAGAGTAAGCAGCCCACTGTTCGTATGATTGACCACATTACTAATTATTCATAGGATACGGGTATACTGTAGATCCCGACCATCCAGTCGTGAATGTTGGTACCAAGGTTAAGCCAGTATACATGCCCGCTGAATTTGTCGAAGTTATAGACGGCCAACCTGTACGAAGAAAGACCACTCCTGAAGAAACTCGAGGCATGATCGGCTTTTCTTGCCGCTCACCATTTGCCAATGCTACATCCATATCCACATACGGGCGCCAGACTCTCGGCCTTGATAATTCCGAATCCCTAAGTCGTTTTGGTATCGCAGTAGGTAAGACGTTACTCACAGTGCAGGGACGTGAGCTACCTCCACCGACCATTATTTACAAGGACGCCAAACGGCCGGGGGCCCCGAAAACCGTCCATGTCAATGAAGGTGAATGGAACATGGAGAGCGTCCGTGTTATCAAACCTGGCAGCAGAATTGAGCGATGGTTCTGGATATCCATCGATGAAGGCTACCGGGCCCACAGCCGACACACGGAAGTCCTTGCGGGCATGAAGGCTTGGGTGTCCTTTCAACAAGATCAGGGAATTAACATTGCAGATCGTCCTTTGGACGGGCCCAGCCAGGTCACGGTGCAAAATTCACCCGCAGAGGCGATAAGAGCCGTCCTTAAAGATAGGCAGAAGCTCAATCCCCAGTTTGTGTTCGTCGTGCTCCCAGGCAAGAAGACGGACACAAGAATCTACAACGAAGTTAAGAAGCTCTGTCACATTGAATTTGGGTATCACAGCCAGGCCGTTCTGCAGACAAATCTGTTAAAGCAGAACCCGCAGATATTTGCCAACTTAGGCCTGAAGGTCAATCTCAAGATGGGCGGCGTAAACCACACGCTCGGAAACGGTGTTACTATTATCAAACAGCAACCTACTATGATTGTTGGGTACGATGTAACACACCCAACTAATCTTGCCGGCAATATGAGAGGCGTGCCTAGCTTCGCCGGCATGGTTGCCAGTGTTGATGATGACTTAGGTCAGTGGCCTGGGGCGGGTTGGCCTCAAGGCCCACGCGAAGAGATGCTAAACGAAATGCTTGAGGACCAATTCATTAAGCGTCTCCAACTTTACCAGAAACACAGCAAGCGACTTCCACAGAACATAATCATCTTCCGAGACGGTGTATCCGAAGGCCAATACCAACAAGTTCTTCAGAAGGAGTTACCATTAATTAGAAGAGCTTGCGAGAGGACATATCCGGCAACACAGAGAGCTAAAATCTCCCTCATTGTGTCTGTCAAGCGGCATCAGACTCGCTTTTATCCTACAGACCAAAGACATACTGTCAAGTCTCGAAATATCAAGAACGGCACAGTTGTAGATCGCGGTGTAACCCAAGCCCCCTTTTGGGACTATTACTTGACAGCCCATAAAGGACTACAAGGTATTTTCAGCATCTGCAATCACATACGAGGTCACTAACCTGTCTTTAGGAACTTCCCGGCCCGCGCATTATACCGTCTTGATCGATGAGGTATTCCAAGCTTCGGCTGGCAGCCAGGCCGCCAATCAGCTCATTAACCTAACATATGAATTATGTCATCTGTTCGGACGAGCCACCAAGGCTGTTAGCATTTGTCCGCCGGCCTACTACGCAGATATTCTCTGCACTTGTTATAGAGTGATATACTCGGACTATTTCGAGAACTCAGACACCATGTCTATTATATCTTCGACAACGGAAGACTTACCTGTGCCTACCAGAGTGGTGCACGAGAATCTTCGAGACACGATGTATTACCTGTAAATTCCAGCAGTTGTGGTAATACGAGAGAGGTGGGCGGGCGTTGAAGTCTGGAGTCGGTTTAGAGGCTCTGTCGTAGGTGGTACGGTAAAGGTTGGGAGAGTGTGAATGCACCAACGTGCAGGAAGTTCTGGTTTCAGTTCTAGACAAAAACGAAGGCGGCGCGCGATGACTTAACTCGAATTTGTGTAGAGTAAGGATCTTTAGTCAGTCCGCATGTAAGGAAAAGAATAGCATGATTTCCCCTACTATGATTGAGATGTAAAGTCTGCATCTCGCCTACCCTTTTTATCTTTGGCGTGCGACTAGCGCTCAGGGATGGTCTCAGTGAGGTGCTAAAGAAGGCTTACATCACGAGATCGTTTACCCGGTGCTGAGGAAGATAGTGGGAGTGGTAAAACATGCGTCTGCACCACGCAAGAGCCCATCACACTTGTATCTAGCTAGGTCTTAGCTATAGCATCAACATGGATAATACTCTCGGGTCTTAGTACGTTTAATTCATATGAGCAGAGGGCGGTAACGCTTTAGTCATGTCGCAGCTGCGCGTGACAGTTTTTGTCACAACTGCTTCCAAGGATATTCTAATGACCAATAAGCTTCTAGGACATCAAGGGGGTATGAGATCTAACCCCGTATTCTGCCAAGTAGGAGATCTGCCCATTATATGCCTAAACAGCCTCATCCAGTTACCGACCTACAGACCCCGATTCGCTCTCGTACTCGCTGTCTCGGTGTACTGTATGAGATCAGGTGAGATAACTCGTGGAGTCTTGCACTCGTATGACTATCTACATGATATGCAAGTCCATGGCCTCGGATATATAGAACAGTTTTTGGGAGTAATATTCGCCTCCAATACACAAGTCCAAATGTTACACCGTGCTCCCGGGCACCATATCAACTCTAGACACCTCGTAGATGTAGTCTAATCGTTCTAGAGTCGTCTGGCGTTTCCATCAATGAAATGTCCGCCGTACAGAGTTTGCGAAACCTTTAATTATTCTAAAGTCTTCTGTCGCACACTTAGTAGTCACCTTCTGATCAGCAAACAAACATTTCATACTAAGGCATTGTTACGAAATAACATTGGCCCGGAAACCTTTGTCTCTTTTCATTTGTTCAAGGACAAGCTAAACTATTGTAAGAAATAATGTGTATTTTTCTAGTATAACGTCTTTATTTAGATTACTATTAAATATATATAAATTCTCTCTCATTTCCTTTCGTATTGTTGTAATTCCCTTCTTTAGACTACATACTAATCACCTTACTCTACATCCTATACCACTTTACCAAGTCCCAAAGCACACACCGGAACATTCCCTCAAAAGAAAAACACCTCAATAGCAACGGCCCTCGAATCGAAGAAGCTGGGAGCAACAACCCACGCTAGTGTGAGTAAAACTAAGAAGCACGACGCCAGCAGGTCCCAGCAGCTTATTAAAAAGGACCAAAAAAGCAGTTCTCAAGTCTCGTTAGCTAATTATAATGGCAACTCCAGGTGGCAACGCAGGTTCGGTCTCTAACCCTCCCAGCCCTGCCACTTATTTCGATCGTCTCACTTTCCGCTCCCTTTCCCTAATATGCAAGGCATTACCCCAAGAAGACCGGATAAAGTTAGCAATTACTTACCCCCACATCTATACCTTTATAAGCTACAAGAATAGGATATGTTTCCTCGCCGATAACGATGCTAATCTTGGTCGGGTACAAGCGACTGCCAACGAATTCATTCGCCTCGATGACGTTCCAGCGCAGTCTGAACTTCTTCTCTCCTCAATTAGAGGCATGGGGAATGCCCCTCTTACGCGGGAGTTTCTTCTCAACGCCGTAAGAAGTGACCTTCTCAATGGTGACAGCTTGCGATACGCGATTCAACATCGAGAGAGTAGAACAGTGGCATTTATAGCACAAAGCATGTTGAGCAGGGGTCAGCCCGTTGACGAGCCTCTACCCAGAGGACCAGATAGAGAGAATACGGGCCATTGGTGCCATACCCCGTTAACATATGCACTCGCGCGAGAGAGTTACCTCCAGGCAGCGGTCCTTCTATCACTTGGTGCAGACATAGACCGTATACCGCCTAATATCCGACACAGGGTCCGCGTTGTGAGGGACCGCATCATTGCAGGTTATATTCCAGATATCGCCGCATTTGTGTATAGGGACCCTGACCATACTGTCTTTACCCCATCTGAGGTAAATACAGCTAAATTGGCTCTCAACTATGTATTTGATCGTCTCCTTGACGACCCCAGCCATCCAGTGCCAAACTACGTCCGTACGAGGCGGTACCCGAATCTGCCGCTGGATCACCAGAACAACGCCAGCGATGGCGAATGATTGATGGTCAAAACTGTGCAACAACCTGGGAGTTTATCAGTATATCATTTCACGAAAATCTAAACTGGTAGCTAAGAGCCCTAATATTCTTTACTTAGCCCCCCGGAGTTATAAATTGCCATATTAGGTAGGGTTTCAGCTCTAGAGACCTGGTTTAAGAGCTGTTGTATAAGTTTGTGCATACATAGGAGCTAAGTAACGGAGTAACTTATAGTGTTTTTTTTTAAGTATCTTAAATAGCCGTTTGTCTAAAGGGCCAAAACAACCACTTGCTAGCCAGGTAAACAATTGTTCTAGCTTTTTAACCGTTAGTTTAAAAGTTTGCACTTACTATTATATAGCTAACACTGCAAAGGCTAGATGCTGGACCATATACAATAAAAGAATGCTTCCTTGTTAGCAAAGTCGAGTGCTAATCGTAGTTAGAACTATAACAAGGAGGGGGGATTGAATTCCTGGCGTAAAGTTATGGTACGAAATAAATAAACCTTTTTAATACTTCCTTCTACTATTGACCAATAACACCTCACATTGCTATAGGGGGGCTAAAATATGTCCACAAGGGACCGCAAAGTAGTGTATGTCTCTTTTTAGCTTATATTATCCGCGTTTATGTCCATTTTAATTAATATAACCCATCTTGATAATATTGACTGGTAGACAAGGGTTTGGATGCAAAGACTTTGGAGGATACTTTGCATCCAAACCCTTGGAGGACACTTTTATTTCACAATAATTTTCCACGCGTAAAGGGAGCCCTGACAGTTTAATTACCTTCAATTAGAGCTTTCATGTCCGAATAACTTCGCCTCTATTTGCCGGTCTCGTAACTTCCTGTCTTAGAAGCTCGGGTATTAGTTTGCGGGCTAGCCTAGTCAACAGCTTGCCGCGTATATGATTTATGTAAATGGTCTGCTAATGGATCGAGTCAGATCCATTCCCCCGGTATTTTATGTGTAATAGGGGGCAAAGCTGCTCAGATATATAGATTGTAGGTCTCCCACCGACCTCCCCGTCATAACTCCCTTGATATCCTAGAAGATTACTGCAATTCGAGTATTCTTCCAATCTCTTGCTAGCAAACCCTTTAGACGATTCTTGTTAAAGCCTTGCGTAGCAGACTGTCACACATGTGCGTACCAAAAGTTTAAGACCGCCAATATTACGTAAATAATCAGATGAGCAGCAAAGTGCAGATCGTATCAGATCTAATCCAGTCCCGAGATCTGATCTGATTATACCCGATCTTCTACGATAAACAGCTACTAGGGTCGACGAAACCGACGATTTAGGCAAGACTACTCAGGCATAAAGACTATAGCTCGCCCTCCCTGTAGAGAGGCGCCCTGTAGAAGGGAGCCAGCGATCTATATTGGGCCCTTAGTCGTATAATTAGAAGATAATTGTAATCGAATAATACCCTTCCAAGCCTTCGATCACAATTAGGTATGATGCTTTAATCAAGGCTTTCGGACTGCCTTTACTTTTGACGTTCTTGAGCGCTCCTGAGCTGCTGCAGCTGTCCATTGAAGTTCTGCAAAGTTCTGCAGCGATCCGTAGAAGTAAGACATTTCGAGAACATTTTGAGCCAACCCATTTTTGGCCAAAAACTCGACTCACATTAACATAGGATAACAAGCCCTTGTTACACACACTTTGTTGTCCCCTTTTATCAACTATAAAGATTTGGTATTGATATGTTGCTACCAAAATGATATTGTCTGCAAAAAACCTAACTATAAGCTCCAGTTGAGCTGCTTTGTCTGAATAACTTACAATGGGGTTTTATGCCTATGGAGAAAATAGATGAATGGCTTTTATTTAAGCACTACAATTGTCATTGTGCGGAAAAAACAACATAAACAAAACGCATTGTTCTATTTACTGTTATTTAATACATATAAATTATTTATACTTTCCTTTCCTAATGATCTTAATTTCTTGTTTTGTTACACATGCTAACTACCTTACTCAATATCTCATAGAAACGTACTCCAAGGCCGTAATTAAGGGCGACAGCAATAACTCACTGGGAAAAGAATACTCACTACCCCAATCGCAATAGCTCCTATATCGAAGAAACCGGTGAACACAAATCACGCTGGGGTGAGAAAAGCCAACAAAACTACCAACAATCTCGACAGCACATCAACAAGCACAATAATTTTAATCATATAAATTTCTCTCCACTGTTGATAAGGCATTAGTCGCATTCGCCAAAATGGCTACTCCAGGTAACAACGGCGCAAGTTTGAACCCTACTTCTCTCGCCCGGCGCTCTTGGTTTAAATCACTCCCGACCGAACTCCTTCTTGCAATTATCAAGTTCTTGCCTGCATTGGACAATGTAAGGCTAGCACTTGCTTATCCGGAGTATTTTATGAGCGGACGTCTCAACCTCTTTGTCGTTGACGCGTACTATCAGCTACGCTTGCCGGTCTACCAAACAGACCCAATCGATCCTGACGAGGCACCAGACCCTTTAATTATTGACGTTATTGAAAACGGCACATTCACTATAGATGTAATTGCGCATATACTTGACTTCTATGAGCAGGTGTGTGTTGAGAACCAAATTGATCGGCATGCTTTTCTTAATTCTACCTTCCCGAACCTCCTTGCAAACCCCAACCTCTCACCCCCCTCCGATGGTGCAATTATGCGCAGTGTACCCACCACTCTTCACATGGCCATCCTATCCGAGCGGCTTAATGTAGTCCAATATCTTATCCAACGAGGGGCAGATGTCAATCGGCAGTCCATAATCGAAAACCGGCTGCTGACACCTTTCGGGTTCGCCCTTCGACTCGGTTCACACTGGCGAAGGTGGTTCAAACAACGCGATACAATCGAGGATATCATTCTAGAGCTCGCGTACACCTCGCCCGACCCAGCCTATAATATGGCCAATTTCAGAATTAGTCACCAAATATCACTGGCACTCATGGCTGGTATGGAGCGCGTAGTACTCTTCTTTCTCAACCAGTTCGAAGCATCTCCCGATTTCGCTAGTATCAGGAATAACGATCAATTCTTACAACAACGAAGTATGGATATTTTCTTGGCTCTAAGTTTTAATCGAAATGTGATACCGCGAGTAATAAAAAAAATGCTCGAACACGGGGCTAGGGTGATCTCTGACTCTAGGTCTTTGACCATGGTAGCTCTTCACGGCCGTGTTATTGAAAATGCTGTGGCTGCATTACAGTGGGAGATTGAAAATAAGCATGGCGTTTATCTTAGGTGGTCAGTTCGCTATATATCGAGGCTCGCAGCTCATGACAAAAATTTTAACACAGTGACGCGACTTGCCCAGCAATTCATCACAGCCTTTGACGGATATGCACAACGCCGAATTCTATGGAACACGGTCATTGCAGGTCAAGACGCCTTTAGAACGCGGCAATGGCTTCTTGATAATGTGCAGCCAGAGGTTCTTGACGGGGGACTGCTCCGGATGGCTATACGCCATCGGGACATAACGACGGCATCTGCGGTAATAAATAGGATGTTGGAAAGGGGTGAGTCTATTGACCAGCGGCTACCCAGGGCAGTTGATCCTCCCGTTGACCCCGGTGCGTGGGAGGTGCTAAGCTACTGGGCCGAGACACCGTTAACCTTTGCCCTTGTACAAGAAAACTACCATGAAGCAGCTTTGCTGCTAAATTTGGGTGCAGACCCAGGTTTAGTACCGCCAAATATCCGAAACAGGGTCCGCAAAATCAGAGACCGTTTAATCGCAGGGATTATCGACCCCAAGGTGCTTGTATACAGAAGCATCCCTCTTCCTGACGGGTCAGTCCCAACAAAAACTCACGCTGAAGAAGTTCTGAATTATTGCTTCGCCCGCCTCATCTTCGATCCAAATTATCCAGTGCCACACTATGTCGGAACCCGTCGCCACATGGATCTACCGTATGACGCTCCCGACAATGATTCTGTGAGGGAAGATGAGCCTGAAAACGATACACAGATTCAAGCCCACTATTTGCTTGGCCACACATTTTTCAACAATAACCCATATTAATGAACTAAGGCTAGCTACATTACTCTTGGATCTGTGATTACTTACTGTTTTGTTATCTTTCCCTAAATCATTCACATAATAAATATAGCTGTGTTTTTGTTTTGTTTTAATATTACCATGAATCTGACAATAATTAGCACCTCACGGCATAATGCCTACTACTCATTCATCTAGCTGGTGTTTATGTGAGCTGCATTGTGTCCCATCTTAATATTGAGTAGTGGCCTAGAAGTTACTACCTACTCAGTATTTAATACAATGCAGGCGTTGCGGCCGCACGTATACATTCTAGTAGGCCATACATAGCTCGCCATTGATTTCTATTCTTCATACTCAACTTCGACTAATGCCATTATCTGCTACAGCTTGTAGGAGCTAACGTAGGGACGGAGTATGTAGAAGGAAAATCACACGACTGAGTTGGCAACCTTGTAGTTGTGACGTCACCGTGTCATCACTTTGAGCAAGACTACATCATTGCTCAAGACAAATAGAGAAAATATCGATTTCCCGGCATCGTCAAGAGAAATAGACCCGATAGATCAAAGCCGCAATACAAAAATTACCAACACAAAGCCTGTATATTCCTCTAACTGATCCCATTTGTACACGAAACCTTCCAAAACAAGCTGCAACACCCCATCCAATCCTGGAGAGAGGGGGAAAAAACCTAGGAGCATCATCACGACTCTGAAAATGTCAGGAATCCGCACATCCATATTCCAGACTGCGCGCATCCTGCCCAGCCACACAAGCCGGCTACTGCACCAGGCGAGCGTAGCCCGGATGCCGTATAAGGACGACATGGACCGGGAGTCGCTGAAGCCGAAGGCGCACGAGAACACGCAGAGCGGGACGGACGACGAGACGGCCGCGCAGCACGGCGATGCCGCCTTCGACCCGGACAAGACGGCGCCCGAGACGGAGAAGAACGCGGTCGCCCAGGGCGCGGCGCAGAAGAACAAGGATAACCCGCTCGACGCCAGCCCCGCCGACCACGACTTCGCGGCCGGCGGCGATGCCAGGGGCGAGGGCCGGCCCCAGCAGTCCGGGAAGTCGAAGAGGAGCGGTGGCGGGGATGCGCCAAAGGCGGGTAAGGTTAATTGAGTACTGTAGACGCAGTGTATAGTCCGGCGATTTGCGGGGAAGGTATAACTTTAAATATATGCATACTTCTTCTATTTACGATGAAGAACCTGAAAGGAAAGCATCCATTTTAGTCACCTAGACAGAAACAATGAAAGCACTCGCATGAAATACAACTCATATACCGTATGATGGTATTTTGTCTTTCGTATTATCCGCTATCTGGGTATCACCAAACACTCACTCGGGAGATTAACCGCGTATGTAGCATCTATAAATTAGCCGTGGCAGACCTTCATCCATACAGCCCATCAATATCATCATCGTCCTCGTCATCCCGTGGTATCTCAACCGTCTTCTTTTTCTGTAACAAAGAACACAAGTTAGTGGCTACTTGATTCTCGTTTGAGGGGTATGCCTTTGAGAGTAGGGTATCTGGTTGTAGTAAAGGAGAGCTCATCGCCCAAATGGTTGGGTTTCTCCCTCTTCGGGCAGCAAGTAGGATATAAACAGGGTTCTCTCGCACCGTTAGATCTTTCCGACACATTGGACACGTGCCCTTGCTCAGCAGCCAAGGGCCGACACACTCCAAATCGAACCTGTGGGAGCCATGACAAGGCAGCTCGACAACAAGCGGGTGCGGATCGTCGAGGAATTTCTCGGCGCAGATTGCGCAGGCGTCGGTCGGGTTCGACTGCAATTGCTTTCGCGACACGCGGTCGAGATTGTCGAGGTATAGCTGGTCGACGCCCGTGATGCGGTCTGTGCTTTCCAACTCGGCCGAGAGCGAGGATAGGAATTCCCGGTTCTCGTCGCTCGGGGCGGTGGCGGCGAGCGTGGCCAATTGGTCTTGAACTAGCTGGAAGAACCCCTCCACGTCGACGGGCGTAGGGCCGGTGCGCGAGTCGGATGTGATGTTGTGGTGGTGCGCGGTGAAGGTTGACATGTCGGGTCGCCGCTTGTGCCGTCGAGTCGTGACCAGCTTGACATTGTGCTCGACTGAACGCCGGAATCAGTAACTTCGATCTGTGCTTCTACTCTTGCCTCCATTGGGGACGCCATACCTTCGTAAGGATTCGTTGCCATGATGGGCAAATGAATTCCTGGCTCAGCAGTTGGCGCGCAGGTGGTGAATGATATGAGTACGGATTTAGAGTCGGGTTGTTCGGTATACACACAAAGTATTCGCCAGATATCCAAAGTTAGAATTAATAACAACAATAAAAGTTCGGGGTGCTTAAAATGCGGCTGTCAGCTGGAATTTTCTTGTCAAGGCTTCCAGGCTCCCGTCAAGCTCGTCACTTATCCAGCGCTGCGGTAACACTGATTGCCCCGCTGTCGTAGGCACGGCTCGACACGCAACCTAGTATAATTACAGTAGGTATCAGCCCGCTGCAAGGGACCCCGCGATTTGGGGTACAGTACAGCACTTACCTAGGTACTGTGCCTCCATACAAGTGGGGGCAGTCTTTATGTAGGTAGCTTACCTAAGGTATCTAAGGAACAATATATTCTGTTTAATACATATATGATATACCATAATATGCGGTACCTAACCCGAGTCAGACACCTGGTCAAACAGACCAGAATAGCCCCCATCCGATCGGAAGTCGGGTATTCAAAAAATACTACCCTACAGATCGGCGACCGCCGTATCGAACGCGAGCATCGATTACTAACTCGCATGGATCTTTCATGTCTCGATTCACGGGAGCTAGCGTGCCATCAATAGGTACAGGGGACTCTGAATAAGCCAATGCAAACAGAGCCCATGCATGGAACAGGTACCGCCACCAACACCGGAACACTTAAGATCTACTGCGCGATACTATTTGATAAATGGTTTATATGAAAAATCTACCTGTAGTATACTTGTATGGTCCGGAGAAAAGGAAATGAGATCAAGCCCCTCACATGTCACCGTAGTTGGCCGAACACCCGGGGCAGTTGTCGTGACTACACTTCCGGCAGGTTTCGAAAATACACCCGTTCCAGTGGTCACACTCACAGCATAACCAAGCAGTAGCAGCCATTGTCTCTATTGCTTAGTTAGTTTTGATTTGGTGATTATTTATTGCTGTATCGAAGCGGTTTGAACTCGGCGGGATTGCTGATGACAGTGGTTGTTATGATAAATAGATGTGTAATGAACGAGAGCTGAACAGAAACTGGTTTGAATTAAACTCTTATATATTCCATCTAGAAAAAGGCATGATCAATCATGAGACATACGGTACGCGAAAGAAAAGGGGCCTTGACAAGATTGCTTTGCTGACTTGTATTGTGGCCCTTTGACTACCTATAGGGGGGTTATTGTCCTTCGCAACATTACCAGAGCAGTACAATAACAAACGTCTTTATTCTACATCTATTTCATTATAAGTGACGAACAATTCTATGTCCCTCTTTGGAAAGTCCCTTTTAGCAAAAGCCGCCTTAGTTTCCGCCTTTACAGTCACTTCTAATCTACCTAGGTAGTGAGCGCAAGCTAGATAGATGAGATCGATGTGGGCCTCATCGTCTAAGTATGAGATATTGGCTCTATTCTTGAAAGGTTCTGCAGTAAGTATTCAAATTCATATGTCTTTCATTGTTAATAAGAATCTAGGAGCTTAACGTGAACCTGATGGGTTATGAATTATTATAGTCCCCAACCTTTCATCCACTTCGTCAAGTTTTCCGCCTTGATAGACGACAACTCTCTAGCAGTCTTGCTCCCTTGCAACAGGTTTTGCTTCTCGATGATAACAGCCCGCTTGTCAGCACTGTCTAGGAATGCTTGTTTGTAGAACTCGACAAGCTTCACACCCGGGTTCTGGTCCAACGTATGCGAACCAGTGTCCCGACTCCTTTCAAGTCTCTCGACCCATTCAGCCGCAGGCACCGTCTCGGGAATAATCTCTCTCACAGCAGGAAGAAGATGATCCCACGATGTAAACTCTGGATTCAAGACATTGTACACAACGACAGCTCCGCTCTCACGCTGCGCCACGTCATCCATGAGCTCGCTAACAATCTGACCGAGGAGATCAACAGGTATCCAGTCGATCTTGTCGATACCGATAGACTCGGGGGCAGCGCCTAGATACTTGGAACTAAGGAGCATCGATGGCGCCCATTCCCAGATATTCCAGACCCCCGGCCCCTGAAGCGGGCCGGTCACTTGGCCTACCCGGAGAATCGCACCCTTTCCACGGCCCGAAGCCGCGTATTTCTCGATGAGCTTCTCACAGATGAATTTAGACTGACCGTAGCCCTGATGCAGGAGTGAGTCTGCCTCCTCGATATCCAGCACGGCCTCGTTGACGACGTTGCGGGGTCCGGAGGCGGGGACCGCCGCTGCGATGCTGGAAACGAACAGCACGGCTGGGTTTCGGGCGCCGTCTTGCGCCAGCTTCACAAGGTTTAGAAGGCCCTGGATCTGTGTCTCGAACGACTGGACGGGCATGAGGAAGTTGACGGGATACGCGTTGTGAATAATCGCTGTTGTATCTACCGTCAGATTGGAGTATTGGTCGTCCGTCAAACCTAGATTCGGCTCTGCTAGGCGAGCCTGTAGGAACTTGACCCGGTCCAGTTGTATCTCCGGGAGTCCTCTAGCCTTGAAGGATGAGATTTGATCGGTTTGGACGTCCGGCCTGCGGTTCAGACAATATACCATCTTCACGTCATCCCTAGCTAGAAGCGTGGATAGGATGTAAGACCCAAGAGATCCCCGTGATCCTGTGAGAACAATACTTTTGCCATTGCGACGACCGTCTCCTAAGATTGATGGGAGTTGCGCTTCGTACTTCGCTAGTATCTCTCGTAGATCCTCCGCGTTACTGTTGTGTGGAAGTTGATCGGCGCCACCCGGTTCAGATAAGACAAGCGATATCCTTTGCGCTAATTTTGATATTGTAGTTGAAGTGAAAAGCAACGCATTGTCTATCCTTCTCAGCGCTTCCTCTGGGACGTCGTGTTTACGAAGACCAGCCTTGATACGGGCAGCAAGCATGAAGATCGATAGAGAATCCATCCCCTTTGCAAAGAGGTCATCGTCAACCGCAATCTCCTGATTATCTAAGGTTTCAGAGTAAACCTCTTTGAAGAACGGTAGTAAGTCCTCGGTAGTTGTAGACTTAAGAGGAGGTAAGCCATTAGTCAGTAGTCCCTCCTCAACCTTGGTGTATAAGTCTTCAATTTCGTCCTTGTAAGCATCTATACTCAGCCGTCGCTGGATAGTCCCCTTACTCGCTCTTTTAAACGGCTTGTCTGGGGATGTGAAGATAACCAGCTCCTTGGGAACTCTCCCGAACTTAGGTGCGGCGTTGTTTGCCTCCTCGACCTTTGGCCATAACTCATTCAAGATCCTTTGTCGCTCATCTTCACTTTTTGGAGTTGAATCCGGTCTTAGCTCAATTAGAAGGCATAGTCGAAAGCGATGAGATCCAGCGACCAGCACACCCATCACATCCGGGTGAGCACCAAGAGCGTTTTCCATATCCGTCGGATCCATCTTCAGTCCATTTGACATGGTAATCCAATTGTCTGTCCTTCCACGAAAAGTCCACCAGCCATCTGAACCCTCAATGGGCGCGAAGAGATCAGACGTACGGAACTCTTCAAGATGCGGGCATGTATGAAAGTAGGCCTGGGACCGGAGGATCGGGTCTGTTCGCGTGATCACTAGTTCGTATAATCCAGGTATCACTTCTTCCATGCGCTGTCCCATGTCCACGAACTTCATACCATTCCAGTATGTGTTGTCACCCGTAGACTCAAGACTATGGTCCAATTAGTTTATACGCCGCACAATTCAAGCGGCGTGAAAGGACGGTAGGGCGTTGAAGAAACGGATGCTTACTTACTAAGGGCCTGCTCCCTCCGTACACCCATACAGAGGAAACAAATGTGGGACAAGTTTCGCAAGCTTCTCACCCAAAACAGGGTTCAGTGGCCCTCCGGCATAACCTATCGCGTGCATAAAAACATGTTAGTCGAGATCTCGAAGCTCTACATCATAGAACTTGCAAGATTATACGAAACAAGGAGACTAAGGTACCAGGCACAGGAGGTTTTTATACACACCTATATGCTTCAGTCTGGAAAGAACCTCCAATTCGCCGGGGCTATTCAACATGGCTTCTAGTATTGACGGAGGTGTCACAGCGGTGGTAGACGAAGAGGCTTCGAGCATTTTGGCGAAGTTCTCTGACGAGAGATGTGTACCAGGGGCGGGTAATACCACCGTAGAGTCTGTTAGGAAAGATCGAAGTATCAATCCCATTCCGCCGAACTAGGCATGTTCAGCGAGTTATTCCTAGTCCTAGCCATGTAAAGGAGGACTATTAGCTTACATGATAAAGTGGGAATGGTAAGAATACGTTGTTTCCCTCGAGGGTTTCAACGAGCAAATGTGGTCTCAGAGGAGGTTGAGGCAAAGTGTTCACATCAAACAGGATGGCCACACTAGTTAGTGCGGTATGATTCCAGTAAATAGGCTTGGGATGTCCCGATGTACCGGAGGTCTTTATGACTCAGTATTAGCACATAGTATGAGCAGTATCACTGAGTTTGTTCTCGGAGGACATTATAGAGAGTAGAAACGGCTACACATATAATCTGTATGCTGCAGACGCTTTTCAAAATAAATGCTGGGGGGGTTTAAAACCACTCACATGCAATCCCACTGGAAGCAGCAAGATATTAGCGACAAATACCCACACTAGGACCTATAATTCCGAGTGAAAAGGAACATAACGGAACAAATCGGTGAGGTTTTCTATCGCAGAAGTAATAAAACGTAGGCAAAGGGGGAGACGGGTTGCAGGCATGCTCACTAAAAACCTTGTCTTTTATTTCAGCAAATGTAAAGGGAAAGGGGTATTCATCCACAGCCGTCTTGTTTAGCATCTCTGGGTACGAAGGTGTTGATATTGATGTCACTGTCCCGTTGGTAGACTCTAATAACGACTGAAGAGAGCTGGTGCTCTCAGGTGCATGTAATAGTTTTGTCGCGCCTACAGTTGAGAAAAACAGTTTATTCGACGGGATGGTGTTGCTTAGAGACGGACAAACCACCTATCAATACCTAGTCAGCGGCCATGGTTACTTCCAGTGAGATAGTTGGAGAGGATGACCATTATGGTTGCCTGTATAAATCGATTAAAAAATGCACCTACACATTTGCCCAATTTCATAGCTGCCAAGATCCATATCACATAGCGGATATCGTTGGGGCCCATATAGAAGAATTTATCGTCATCCTTTTCCAGATTGCGGTGGAGGAACCAGGAAGCTCTGTTCGAAGCATTGTGTAGATCTTCAACTGATAGGTGTTCGAGCTTGCCATCTGGAGTGACTACGGAAACGAATGGCCTCGTTCTCTTGCGGAGCCTTTGAATGACATTCGGGAATAAGTTCTCAGTTGTCCACGGCATCTTTCGTAAACTGTACCTCGAGAAGAAGAATCTATATTGTAGAGCTTTAGAAACACCTGCGGGATTTCAATAGTTCATCATTCGCCTTCGCACGTGACCGAGAGAAAAAATTTAAGAAAAAGACAGTTGGTCCAGCTGCAGTTGGATTACATTCGATCTGAAGCTGGAGAACCAACACGAACCCTACTGTACGAGAGCTCTGCGGCATCCGCAGCATACTCGCAGCGAATCACATGCTGAACTGTTGGGGTTACGCATTGCACTCCCAAATACGTCTTTGTGTTTCGGTTCGCGTGCCTACGCGGGGCGATGCTCCCCGGGCAGATGGCAGATGGGGGTTACTAAGTATTACCGCATTTAAATACCACGCAGGTCTGAGCGCATGCATGGCGGAGACGGTCCCGTCGTAATGCCTGCCAACCGCGGGACCCTCCCGGCATAAAACTCCCACTTGCCGTCCTCAAGCTGGACACTAGCTACTGTAGTGTACCTTTAGTCTAAGTTAGCAGGTCGGTATGCACAGGAGGTGGTTGCTAAACGTTAAGGTATGCCGAAATATCATGCAAAAGCTCCAGAGCATAGATTATCTAGATAGATATATAGATCCCTATCAGCCAACACCCGTGACGACTTTATATATATCTCTGTACCTAGGTAGTAGCAATATGCACGCCGGGACTGCAACAAGCGTAACACCTCGCCATGCTACTGTACACAAAGTAGCGACCAAGAATCCATGCCACCAACCCCGCCCAAGCCAACATAGCTACAGACATGGTCGTCCTTACTAATTAGTGTTATAACACGAGATATATGGATTGATGATAACAAATATCTACAGTATACTATTCAGGACCCACGTGTCCAGAGTTTGGGAACGCTCGGCTTCGACGGAACACGATGCGCCTCGACAACTTGTTCGAACGTACCCCTGGCACCCTCACCGACGATATCTTACGATGCGATCGCGATAACGCTTTCCTCCACCGAGGCCATGTCTATACCCTTTGAAGCTAGTGCTTTGCTAGCGCCTAGCTACCTGGGTAGTATAGTTCGATATAAAGTTCTTACAGTACCTATTCTTCTGGCTACAGGGCTTGTTGCTTTCTGTCATGGACTACCTGAACTTGGGCAAGGCAATAATGAGAAAGGTACATCGATTGGGTGTCATTAAATAACCACAAGTTGATGGCTACTATCACACTCTCCCTACTCGGATTTCGTTTTGAAATGTGGACAGGTCTTCTGCATTGCAGAAGTAATAAAGTCAGGGTACCTAGTGGCTGCTATTCAGTAACGAGTAACACTTCTAACCGCCCCTTGATCTTTCACCAACTCCTCTTTCGGCAGTTCATCATCGTCGCCCTTGTGAAAAATCATCATAGGAAACATCAAATAAATATCATCCCTCTCCCATTCCGGGCTAAGAGTAATGAGATCAATCGTCTGAGACTTCGATCTCGCATATTGGAATCCCAAATGTCGGTACATGGCCACCCTGTTGGGCTCCGTTTGTATGATAACCTTATCGCCGCTTGGAACTCGGGACAGTGCGTGTTTGACCAATGTCCTGCCGATAGTCCGGTGTCTAAACTCCTTCTTTACTCCCAAAGCAGATAATTCTAGTAGAAATAACTCTAAGATAACATTCACACGAGAGTGACGGAGATGGATGCTTACCCCACAGTTTACCGGGGCCGTAGGAGCGTACGCGACTGTTTAGATAACCACATAGCTGATAAAGAAAGTATTTGTTCTTGCCGTCGCTTATAGCATATTCCTCTACTGCTTCCAGATCAGAAAGGTTCGGGAGAGAGACGTCTCCAAGCGATGGCGTTCTCAGTGAGCTCATTGATGTAAAAAACTCCCTTGTGAGGCGAATGATAATGACAACCCCCACAATCTCACGCTGGTAGACAGCTTTGTATATGTAAGCCCCATCTTGCAACATGGCCTGCAGGGTATTGTTCCTGTAATTGGAGTCGATCTTCACGAGGGCATCTCTGAGGATTGCCCTGTTTGCGTAACCATTAGCTGTTAAAATTGCATTGCTCGACGGTATGTCAATCTGGGTTTCCGCAATAAATTCTGCTATCCTATTTCTTTCCTCGTCTTTGACTTGCCTACAAAAATGGGTGTCAGAAATTTATTTCTTGGCGCCCGATTGGGAGTCTGGGGGGGGAGCATGGGCATGTGAAAAGTAGGTAAGCATTTGGCCAAATTGGGTATAATGAAAACGTCGAGACTGCTTACAAATATGAGACACCGGGCAGGCGAGCGTGCTCTCGGGATTCAGACATTGGCGAATGAAAGTAAAGAAAAGTTATCTTTAACTATAGTGTGCAGCGAATTTCTCGGGTGATAAATGTGACAAGAGGTGTTAAGGTTATGGCCCAAGCTCTCTGGGGTGAAGAGCGAGACTAGCTTATAAAGGCTACGTCGGAGAACGATGAGCAATACTAAAAGTCGGTAAGATTGCAAGGCGGCCGGATTCGTCAAAGCGTCAAATCAACTATCGATACATCGAGAGCAGCAAATGAAAAGTAGCCTTTAACACTGCAATAGCTTCACTACTTTACCTAATAAAGGCAGGAGCATGTTACAAAAAGCAAAATACGTGTTTCGCGATCTGCTTTTTCTTATATTTTGAGCACCTACATATATACAGGCCTACTACATACATCATACATAAAAGCTGTAGTGCTAGGGAGGAAGATCTCAGGTGTCGACTAAAATGAACATTACCTCAGTATTCTAAACGTGCTTGAAGCAAGTAATCGATTCTCAATACGGTCTTGCCAACCCTTCCCGCTGTTATTTATCTACTTAAAACAACAATATAACTCTCAGACTCAATAAATTAGTGTGCCCGAGATAGAACATACTCTAACAGCAACCTGTACTAAGTTGTTGCTTAACTCTCTCCTGACTACTCCGTGAGCTATTGGTAACGAAATCGGCCGTGGGTTTCAGAGGCCACTCTTACATCTTTGAGGCACATCATGCAAGTACAAGTGTGAGCTTTATCTTTCATAGTGAGGTTTTCGACTTTGAAGCCTATTCATGCTCTAGCAGCAGCCAAATAGCTAGGACCTCGAGTTAAAAGTTAACTGTCAAAGAGAGCTTCTTCTGATATGACATCAATATTTACATAAGCAAGCACTTACCCAACGTTGTTACCCGTTGCGTGTGTATTCCTATCTAGCAACCGATAATACAGAAATGCAGCTATCCTCAAAGCGTATCTTTGAATTGAGAGCTGGTGCAACAAGGGCTGATGAGAAAGGGCTTGGAAGGACATTCGGTCTTCGAATTAGAATGATCTTCGAGAGCTTCAAGGGGGCGATGAAGGTCGCCCCCCCCCCCAATTCAGTCGGGCGGGGCGATCCTGCAGCTTTTATGCCTGAACAACCTCGCGACCTCGTGCTTCACTGCTCTTGCGTAGCTGTCTCCAATGATCAAATAGCTCGCACGCCAGCCGAATCAGCAGCATCCCGCTCATGTGGTTATATACATGACAAGTAGATACCAATAACGGAGGTTGCGAGTTGGGTCCAGTCCCTCGGTAGGTGTAATAGCTGGCCGCAGCCCAGTAAATCTGCCTCGCGAGAGTTCAAGCTTCAAAACATTGGTGAGAGGGGCTGAAAATTGAAGCCTTTGCCCGATGTGCTTAACGACCTCGCCATAGTAGAGCATACTTTATAGATATGATCGGATATATTTGTAGAGTCTTCTTGTCCGTAACGATACGGATGAGTTTCAAACCAGCATGAATTTCTTTCTAGATAAGCTACGTGTAGTAGCTCAATCACCTCAGTATTCATAATTGTAAAGAGAATCGAGCTTCTACTTTCTAAGGAGGTGTTAGAATGTCCCTATATGATGCTGCACTTCCTTGCAAACCAACCAGCGACACATGAATTCTGTTCGGTGGACGGATTCCAAGATTCTATTTGCATAAAATCGACGGATAGGGCTATCATTACCTCTTTATGTTCCCTCCTCCCCAACCCCGCGAGCTTGTGTGAGGTAATGAGACTGACACTGACTCAGATTGTGTCTCGGTTACTGTTCTCATCCAATTGGAGTAAAGGTTCAATCTAGCATTGTTATTGCTATGGTATGGTCTAGGTTAGTATACTATAGATACGTTATGAATATTTATTTACTTGCTCTCTTTCGACGGCGACCGAATGTGCTGGGCAGCAATTGCTCTGGGTAGGTACCTATTAGCTCCACCTCGATCAGTATACCTGTCTCGACAAGTATCGCTCTCATTTGTGCCGGATAGGCAAGGGGCGGCGAGCACTCTATTTCAATCGCGCTCCCTAAGAAGCAGCCTGGCATCGTTACGTAGCTCGAGGTACGCATAAGTAGATAGTTATGTCATGGCACAGGAGGGCGATCTGCATGTAGGGCTCGCTCTTCGGGGATATCTCAGGATTAAAGCGCTGTTTGAGGTTTCTGCTAGAATTTTACGGATTTCTTTGCCAACTCAGGCCATCGTCCTTGTGCCAAATTCAATCTGCCTGAGGATGAAAACTAGGATAAAAACTTAACGAGGCAGAAAAAATCGACGTGTACCAGATCGCCGGGACTGCCGAGATGAGGCGTGACAAGGATGGCATAGAGAACCTGTCAATCGATAAAATCATGGAGTCCCGGAAGGCGGAACGTAGGCCGGGGATTTTGCCGAGAATCCATTCAGTTTAGTCCCACCAGCAGTTTCATCTTGGTTGAATTGATCTTGGCTCCCGTAAAAAATTTCCACCTAAGTTCCTTTCTCTCATCTTACACTACTTATTGTGCGAGAGCAAAACGCGCATAACAGGCGGCTTACGTCGCCTGACAGGTTCAATTCCTTCAGCAGAATTGATTGACTGTTATGATCCCAGATTCCCGAGGTTGTCTCCTAACTATATGCGTATATACATGCTAGTACTACTTACTACCTTCAGGTGATAAGCTGTCTACAGTAGATTGGCTATAGACTCATGGGCGATCTTGAAGATGGTACTTGGCAAGGTATAGCAACGCTAACCTGGGTAATTCCATGATACACTATAGTACGCATTAGTCGGTTGGCCACATGGCAAGCTTGTTGGGCTTCCGAAAAGGGGCTAGCTATAGTTAGGTGATATCTACTTAAGGAGTACACAGCATATAGCAGTACACTGAGTGACTTCCAAGCCACTGCACTCTATATGTATTATGACTACGTACTGGGTAAATCTCTACCTCAAGGGTAGCTAGCTAGTTATGGCGGTAAACAATGAGAGGTCGAATCTGTATATGTAGTTATAAGGTGTTTCCACAGTGTCAATAATTGCTTGCCCGGGAACAAGGGCGGACGGGGAATCTCTAGCACTACTTAGGTAGGTTAGTTTTCTTTTTATATAATACACTAAATAGCTATAGATACGTATGGTGTAATTCTAATCGAGATTGTTGATGGCGTTTCGTCGAGTCCGTGCGCTGCTTCTCGAAAATTTCCATAAGGAGATTGACGTCGGCTCCAAGGCTCTTGTCAGCTTATGCTTATCCCTGGAAAGGAAATCCTATATAGTACTGGGATTATATCTCAAAGTGGAGAAATAGAGCAACAATGTTTCCTACTGACAGGCTACCAAGTTATGAAGCGGCGGCATCATATCTAGGCAATTATTCAGGCAGCAGAAAGCGAACTTGGAAGGAAACGGGTATGTGAATACAGATTTGAAAAAGAGGAATTGCAGGCACTTAGGTATGCTATAGACTGTCCTCGTCCTATATTACATATTGTACCTAGGAATTCGTTGGTACCAGTCCTAGCGGAGGTCCGAGCGTTGATCCCAGAATAACCTTGAAGCAGAGTTATCAAACCACTGCTACACAGGACATCTTGATTTACATGAGGGCAGAGGAGGCAGTTTTGCGACCAAGAGCAATATAAGATTAGTACGTACTTAGGAACTGATGGGATATACACATGCATATGAACATTATAACAAATAGCACTCCATCGTGGATAGAGGCTGACACAAGGCGGGTTACATAGTATGCATAACTTGAAGTGTTTGAGCCATTACTGTAAGAGGTCAGGGCACCCTGTCTTTTATTCCCTTGCCTACCTGCTCGCGGGCTGGTCTGTGTTAGATTGGTAACGGGGGACAACAATGAGGGTTTCTTCTTTCTTCCTCGATTTCAAATTTTGAATGTGTCTTTTAATTCATTGATTTAAGTGTGAAGAAGGCTGTCTCCCTACATGCTTACTCCTATGTGTATGGTGTGGACTGTTAGGTATAGTAGGTAGTAGTTCGGTTAGGTCATGTCAAAATTGTGTTGGCTCTTACATTCTTGGGAGGTAGTAGAGAGGTAGCACTAAACATTTAAGCACTGCAGTAGCCCCGAGCTAATATTAACAACGAAACAGGTACAGCAGGTATGGACAACATTGAAGGCATACATACTCCCATCACCTTGAGATAGGGACCTACCTATTGGTGTCTGTCTAGGAGACAGACACTGCAAACACTGTAAACACTCGAGGTGACCTATCATGCATAGAATCCCCACCTCTTGATAGGTAGGTATTCAATGCAAACCGGGGGTGTCAATGAGGTGCTTGATACCAACAGGACTGTAGCTATTGAATCGCCATCACCTACTCCAAGGTACCTAGGTAATTGAAGCAGCACGGCGGAACATTGAATGCTGTCTACCTACCTAGTATACATACATAGTTCAGTACATACCTACCTAACACAGATACAAGTACCTATCCTGTCTTAGGCCCAACCTTCTCCCGGTCCCCACCAAAAACCCAATTGCCTGGTTGGCACTCCATATTCACTAGCCACAGGTTATCCATCCCATTGGCCAGCAGCGTGGGCATTTACTACAGGTACATCTCGCACTCCAAACATGGCTTTAGCGGGACGGCCTGCTGCAACCTTACCACATCCATTCACCTGATTTGACCCATCCCATTTGCAGGGTCGTTTCGTCACCTCTAAATTATTATTACTATTAATTCAGCGTCCTCATCTTCAGTGAACCTCTCCTTTCTCTACCACATCTTGAACAGGGAACAACTTGATGGCCTCTTGACTATCCACCTGCATATGCACTTGTCCTTCTCTTCTGTCGAGGTTGTCTGAACTGTGCGCGACCCGAGGGAAACCCATTGCACTGGTGAGTCCAGCCCGTTGCGTCTTTCCGAAGTGCACCTTGGATCGTGGATCTGTGCATGCATGCACGCACCCATCTTGTTTGTGATGATCTTGTCTGCCCTCGCTCCGTCCCGCCCGCCAGCCCGCCAGCCCGAGCGCACTGATCTCGGGGCCACCTTTTGATCCGCACCTCAGGACGTCTTGTCCTCGACCGCCCCCCCAGATCCGTGTCACCCCAGAGGGAGCTACTCTCGAGCCTATGATCACTGACCAAACTACGCGCCGAGAGCTTCCTAGGCCCCGTCGAGTCTTCGCCGGCCATCCCAACCACCCACCATGTCGGGTTCTCCGCCCTCAGATGGCGTCATGGACATAAGTAATCTGATGGACAAGGACAAGGCTGCTGTAGTTGCAGCCGCTGCTGCAGCCGCCGCCGCCGCAACGGTCTCTGCGCTTGAACAACAACAACAGCAACAACAACAACATCACCAGCAGCAACACCAGCAGCAGCAGCAACAGCAACACCAGCAACAGCAACAGCCGCATACACAGCCGCAGCTCATGACACATCAGCACTTGCAATCTACTACGTTCGACCGGGCAAACTCGCCTCACGGTTCCGAGGCTTCATATCACTCGGCGCATCGTCCATACGGCTCGCCCTCCGCAGTGCAGGGCCAACTTCCCTTGCCCGATCCAAACATACCCGCGACCATGCTGATGGCTGGGCTACCTCCCGTCAGTCAGGCAATGGCCATGCCGTATAACAAACCTCCCGAAGCTCCCCAGGCACCCGTTAAGGCCTACCCTTGCAGTACATGTCAGAAACGCTTCGCCCGGCGGAGTGATCTTGCCAGGCACGGTAAGTACCTAAGTTTTCAAGGCAACCTTCAAAGACTTTGCGCCTTTCCGCGCTGCTATTACAAAACCAGTTAAATCAGGACTGATAGTTGTGTTAGAACGAATCCACAGTGGAATCCGGCCACACGTCTGTGACTATGTTGGATGTGGTAAACAGTTTATCCAGCGATCAGCTTTGACAGTTCATCAGCGTGTCCATACTGGAGAGAAGCCTCATATGTGTGAGCGCTGCGGCAAGGTAAGTCGGCTGTCTGATTGTGCTCCAGACAGCGTCCTAACCGGCCTGTAGCCCTTCAGTGATAGTAGCTCGCTGGCTCGACACCGTCGTATCCACTCTGGCACGAGACCTTACCAATGCCTTTACGCCAACTGTCTAAAGACCTTCACGAGAAAGACCACCTTGACCCGCCATCAACTTCAGCACACGGAAACTCTGGAAGAGGCTGCCGTGGCGACGGCTAAAAAGCTCACAGAGCAGGCTACCAAGATGATTGCTACCGGATCGGTCCGCAGCGACGGCGGGGAGGGCCCTCTCAATTCAACCCATGCGTCACCTTTGAATACGCCCTCCCCCGGCCATAGGCACATGTCTACGTCCCCCAGTGCCGACCCTGCTGCACCCAACTCAATGCGGCCCAACGACTACTCCTTTATCGGTAACGGAACGCTCCCAAGCCACCTACGGTCCGACATCCACACACAGCCTCCAACATCTATGGCGAGCTTTACTCCTGGCATGCGCCCGACCTCTCATCCCACGAGCTACCCCCCGCCACCAACTCTCGAACCAAATATCGAGTCCCATCATTCAACAGGAGGTAGCACCGCTGGTAGTCCCCATATGGGGAGTGTTGGATGGCAGTCACCATCGCATGTGCAATCACCGTCGCATATGCCATCGCCAACTTACAGCAATAATGGCGGCAGCGGCTCCGTCTACCCAGACCTAGAACCATCATTTGCCGGGAATGCGTTGAGTCCAATGTATTCCTACAGTACTCAGGTCCGTCGCGGTAATAGCACAGAACCTCCCTCATCTACATACGACGTTAAACCACGGCCCAGCGAGCTTTGGGCAGGCCAATAGGGTGGCGGCCCCGTTAACTTGGAGCTGATGAATTACGATTTCTCTCAACTGGGGGTTGAGTCTAACTTATCTTCAACGGTTTTCACACCAAATCTAGCTTCGCTAGATTTCGCGTCAAACCTTGTTTCGCCGAATTATGAGTTCGGCACATCTTTCGTGAGCGACGTGCCAAGCCCGTTGCTTTATAACTGGCAATAGAACCCTCGTCCCGCTTCGAGGTGTTTAAGAAATTTGCAATTATATATGGACCAGGTCGCATCCAACGGGATTTGAAGACGTGGGATAACGTGACCTCAGTACCTGCTGTTCGCCATGGGGTTTAGTTTCGCAGACCTTCACTGAGCACACCTCTTATCATGTCATTATACCACTCTCGTCAACCACTGGTACGCTGGAATTAACCTACGGAGGTTGGCCGTGAGATAGAAGGTTCTGGGATTTGATTTGGGTAATGACCCAGGGGCGGTTTCTTTTCCTCTCCGCTCGATTTGTTTTGTCCGAATAGACTGGTTAGGCTGGGCAGCCTGGATGATACTGCATTTTCTTCAAATAAGCGGCACAAGCCGGGGACTGGCATGGAGTTCAGGGACGCAAACCAAAGGATCAGAGCGAGACTTTTGATTTGTCTTTGTTTCTTCACAATTCACAAGCGATAGGGAAGGGCGAAGGAAACCCAGGGACACCCGGCGTGGCGGATATGGCTTTTCCCCATTGTTTTCTTAATTATCTGGTAATGTCTCGAGTGTAGAACAGCTGGGCGTTCTTGAGACACGCCAGGATGGCGCCTATTTGCGCGAGGCGCTGACGAAAAGGACGGAAATGGAACATGAACTGGGCGACGGCAATTGAAGCCCATCCATTTCCCTAGGAGATTGAGTATAAGGGCTAATAAAAAGACTACATACTGGTACTGTAATTGGAATTCATGTGAATCTCTTGGTGCGTTGTTCGTATTTCTCACCTATCGACTGCTGGGGTGACAGCGTAGGAATAGGTAGTTGGAGATGAGGACCTTGAAAGCGGTGCTGGTGATGTGCAGGTGTTCGTGTGCATGCTTCTACTGTACTTGGGTATGGCACCAACGTTGATGTCTCGGTAATCTGTGGTGCTGCTTATGTATCGAAGCCGTCGATCCCTAGGCCCTTGCCTGTGGCAGACATCCATGATTATAACCTTGAACTTCGTTAGGTAGGCCCTACGAAGTACATGCAGCGGCAGAGACCCTCTTTATGCATCTTTATCCTAGCTTACCTAGGCTTTGGTAGTAGGTAACTACCTCCTACTACCTTAGGTACCTAGGTAGCCGTCTACTATTGCGGCTAAGATACCATGTAGCCTTACCGTAGACACTACATACCTAGGTAGGTACCGACTACCTAGGTAAGCTCCTGCTAAAAATGCCAGAACCCTGTGATGGCAGCTGCAACCCGCATACCTAAGCTTACAGTAGGTAGGTACAGTACTTCGTATGCTACAGGAGATCGTTCACCTGCCGTTCCAGCTAGATATAGTCGGGAATAACACCAAACCACCTAAAAGCTCCGGTAGGAATCCCAAGTGGCATGAACGCCTCCAAGTTGCAAATCGCAAGAAATCGAACGATTCTTGCATACGCCGTAGTCGTACTGTATTCCTGTCTACTGTAGGCCTGAGCCTAGCCACACAGAAGAAGCAATTGAGAGTGGGGGAATGGGGGTGAATAGGTGGGATGCGACATGTTGACGCCAGGCATTCAACAGCTGCTGGCGCCCCCAATGCAACAACAACCCAGCACACCAATACCCAGCATCCAGCATCCAGCATCCAGCAGTATCCAACATCCAGCAGTATCCAACATCCAGCACTCAACGTGGTCAGCCACCCTGTCCAATGTATGTAGGTCCTTAGGTAAGTGAATTAAGGTAGGGACAAATGGTACCTCCGCTGAACCTATTTAACCCGCCCACCGACACGTACACTATCACAGCTTGGAACAACGTGCAACAACGTGCACCGGTCTGGATGTGTAGACTCACCTACTGTAGTCGGCACACATACAGTACATGGATGGATGGATGTATCAGCGCCCTAATCTTGATTTGTGATCAGCAGCATTATCGATCGGGCGCGCGTCTTCATTCGTTCACCGACGTCATCGACCAGACAGGGCCGAAACGAAACGACGCTTGACTTCGACTCCTTCTTACCTCGCCTCGCCTCACCTCTGCTTCTACGTCTGCCTCTGCCTCTGCCTCACCTTGCCTTACCTTCCCTGACCTTGGCGTCGTGATGCTTCCGGTTGCCGTACTTCGATTCGCCGAATTCTTCGTCTCCGCCACTTTTCAACCCAGCTGCTGTGTTTGGGCTGCTGAGACATGCCCTCTGATGCCCTCTCTCCTTGACGCTGTCACCGCCGGATCTCTCCCCGGTTAAATACGACGCCTCCGTGTAAGTCACAAGTCGCAGGCGCAACAGCGGGCGCATCCGCCGCATTGCCGTTAGATTTGACGCGTCAATTCACGCAGCATCACATCCGCCGCCCTTCCAGTAGTCCTCTTCATGGCCTAATTCTCGCAACAAATCCTCCCGACGAGACAATTCATGTCCACAACCATGTCATATCATGGAGAGGAGGTGTGAGTTTGGCTGGGGGCTAGTAGATGATACGCCGGCCTTAGAAGTGTAACCGCTTAGGCGCGCTGGCCCTTGTCAGTCTAAGTTCAATCGGCATATCAGCGTGGAATCCGTTACCCTGCGAGTTATGGCCCTCATCTTCCAGCTCCCTACAGTTCTTTCAGTGAGATATATATCGAATATTGTTCAAGGTTTACTCCAGCGTGTATCGTGGACTCAACTTGTAGCATCAGATCAGTTTCCAAGTCCCTATCACCCCGCTTCTCGAAGGATGCAGCATAATTTCTGTCGTCGAGTAATCTTCTATGTTCAAGTTGCTACATTACTCTCTCCACAACCTACCCATCGGGCTGGGCTACTATATTCCCATTTCCAATAACACACTTCCAACCAGTCCAGTGCGGCTCACATAAGTGGTCATCGCTGCGATCCCAGACTTCTCGCACCAGCGTTGAGATTGTATCGTTCGGGCCAATTTCCCAGGCTTACTTCGCGCTCGTCAAGCCAACCCCGAATCCATCTGGGTCGGCGGTCAGGCTAATTCAGTATGCAAGGAATGCGAGTCCAAGATCTTCTAATACCTGACGAGAAGCCATTCCAAGACTCGGCAGCAAAGGGGAAAGGTCCTACGAAATCTACTTCTGCGTCCCCGGAGACAAAGTATTTCGTCATCGAGTTCATCCATGACACCATCTGTCCCTTTTGTTATATTGGTATGAAGAACTTGTTAATGGCAATCGATATCTACAAATCAAAGCATCCAAACGATGTCTTCGAAGTTACTTGTACCCCGTTTATTCTCGCGCCGACTGCTAAAACCAGCTGTAAGTTTCTATGCGACTCGCCTTAACTTGTGTGACCCATTATCTACCACCCATCCTTACAGCATAACCCAGAGCCTCCGTAGACTTATCGCATATAGCAACTCTTACTAGCATAATAGGCCCCTATTCATAGAGTATGCGGCCAAAGAAGGCGACCGTATTTTCACTTTATCTAGCGTAAAAAATTATCATCGAAACTGGTGAGAAATTCCTGCTAATAGTTTTGCGTGTCCTCAGATTACAATAAAGTCCACTATTATAATACTGAAAGAGGGCTACCAATGAGCCGTTTCGAGGTATGGAATAGGCTTGGAGAAACCGCTGGCATCAGATTTAGTTGGGAAGGCCGCACGGGTAACTCACGAAATTCGCATAAGCTGCTTCGTTTTGCGCTCCAGAAAACGCCAACGCGACATAAGAGCACCGAATTGACAGTATATCGGCCGACGACAGATGCGCCTCCCTACCCTCCCTATTCCTTGCGGGCTCCCGATCTACCAGTCTCTCTTCCACAGCCTCGTGGGCCAGACCTCCAGATGCGTCTCCTAGATGCCATCACGACTAACTATCACGAACACGACAAGGATTTGTCCGATCCGCAATTCCTTATAGAAACCGCCAGGGTGGTGACCGGTTTCTCGGAGGATGAAATTCGAGCGGTACTCGATAGCCCGGAGTGGGATCTTACGATTGATATGCTATCTACCGAGGTGCAAAATCGTATAAGTGTGCGTAGCCAACTTGCTGGCCCTATTGTGGCTGTGCCTACTATGGTACTCAACAATAAGTGGGTGTACGGGGGTTTCCAGAAAGTGAATGAAATTGTTGACCAGTTCGAACTACTTCGCGGAGGGATTAACCCCCTTCAGGAGTACACGACTTCAAGCCTAGTACTCGAAGGTGGCGTTGCCGACACCATTGCACGGGAGGCAGCGATGGCAAGGGGCAACAGCAATAAGGGCGGCAGTAGTAGCGGGAGTGCAACGGCAGCAGGAACAGCAACCCGTTGAACGACAACAACGATGGCGAGACACGTACAACTATCTAGCTTTGGTCGGCCAACCAACACCTCTCCCGAGTCTACGGGAGGTCTTGAACGGAATGGGCCGAGAGAATTTTATCCCATGGGGTCAATAATGTTGGTACTTTGTTAAATTGATTACTGATCAATGCCTGACTTGTCGCGGCATTTTTTATCCCCGAGACCATTCGCGACTTGGCTATCCCCGCTTACCGAGTACTAGATTACTGCAGCGCGAGGACGTGGTACCATACAGAGGAGGAACAAAGCTACAACGATCCCCGGCATCAGTATTTCGGCTTCGTAGCCCGTATAAAGACGTGATAGTTCTGCATGCAACGCAGATTGGAAGTGAACGGCAGACGAAGCCGAGCGAGCCACTCTACTCCAATCGCTTCCTTAGCAGCTGTTTTTGAACCCCTGAGGTTCCCTATTCCTCAGTGGCACACGGACAAACCAGAGCGAGCCTTGATGCAAATGGAAGATTTGATGGCCAATATGACGCCGATTTCGAAAGAAAAAAGTATAAACACACCTATCTTACACTTATTTGGAGCCGGTATGCCCAACCGCATGCTTCCAAACGACAGGAAACTCGGTCGGCCGAGAGCTGGTACTCTCAAGACTACACACACGCCGCATACATGCATATGTACTATACGTAGGCGCATGACAAAGAAGTTGCGCTTTGAGAAAAGAAAAACGTGCGGGATATCTCTTCTCTCTTACCCCCCAACACTAATGGCAGGACAGTGTGGCCTTTCTCTCTTTCCCCATCATAATGTGAGGCTGGGGCTCGTTGGTTTCCCCAACTGTATGGTCTTATTTTGTCTGACTGTACGTAATGTTGTCTTTATCATATACTCACTCCTGTTGTGATTATTATTTTGATCTCGTCTATTTGCTACGAACGAGAAATTCTCAACCTGAATTATATTTTCAAAATGACCCACTCTTGTGTATGTATGTCTTGGTCATGATCCTAAACACTATATACATAGAAGGCTGGCTCTTTGTGATACGGCTTTAAGCTAAGGTTAGGAGCCTTGTGACATATATCAGCCTTCGCGTGCAATTTCCTTTTTCGATCCAAGGTCTTGCAATTGGACGTCTAGGTCATGTCCGAGGTGACTTTGTTTCTTGTAGCAACGTTGTTCCTGTTGTATATGGATCAAGCATAACTAGAGGAGGATCATGGACAAGAAATAAGCAGAGCTTCGCATTTTTTGCTGAGAAATACGTAGAATAATGCGAGCGATATGATGAGTATTCAAGTTAGATTAGATGGCTGATGACTGGTCCCAGCCGCTTGATAAATATCGTTATACGAACAAGAGCGAGCATGTCTGCGTTGACGGATGATGTCGTCTGAATAATATAATTATACCACCCTGTTTAATATTTGTAGGTGATAGACGCAGATATCGCATTACTCGTCATTTCGGACCACTACTTGGGCGGATGGATCGATGTATGGCTCACGCCTATGTACCAGGTAATCTTCCTTAGGCTGAAAATCCCTGCGGAAGTGCCTTCATCGAGTACCAAAACCGGTATAGATAGAACCAGCAAGCCATCCGGGCGTTAGATAGATAGATAGATAAATAAATAGATCGATCGATCGATTGATCCATAGATGGATGGATGGATGGATGGATGGATGGATACATAGATAGTTAGGTAGGTGTGCAAGAGACGTGATGAGATAAGTCCTCGGCGGGAAATCATCCCAGCTAGCTCTTGCTTTATGATTGCCAATCTTTGTCCCCGTCCTTGTGCTCTATCTAATTCGAAGGAGTATCTGCCATGTATTATATACATACAAACCAAAGTAGATTTGCCCGGCATGGAATAAGCAATCAAGTAAGTCAAGAAGCCGAATTATGGCTTGCCGCTTTGCTTCGGGCCCCTGATAGAACCTACGTTGCAGCATATTCCATTATCTATCTTATCTCGACGCAAATAACAAGGCTGTGGACGAAATCGAGCACATTAAGAAATCCGCATGGGGAGAGTGGCTAAAGGTATTATTCACAGACGACTCCCAATTCAGCATGTTGCAATTGTAATTACTGAACCTCGTCAGAGGCGAAGTTAATTACTGATTTTCTCATTGAAACTAACCAGGTACATGGTACGAAACTCACAATCTCACTACTGTTTCTAATCCACCGTAATCCACCGTAGACATTAATTCATGAAAAAGAGACCGACCCGTCTTGCGACCGCAAAATTTACTCTATACATCGTTAGCATCGCTCAAAGTCGTGGTGCAACATTCGACGCCTTGGCCTCAAAGAGCAAGAATTCAGTTCTCATCTCCTATTCCCGGGACTATCGACACCATAGAAACATCAAACGCCGTCAAACGCCCCCAAGCCTCCCATTTCCACTTCGGATTACCAGTCTCAGAACGCCGATTCCATGGAGTCTACCAAGAGCAAAAATTTTTATCCCCCCTTGTGGCCCGTATATTCGAATGCCAGTGAAACATTACAACCCTTGAAACTTCAACCAATGCACTCAGTCTGGGAGTGAATTACCGCGACTACCGCTTCATGTGAGAATAATCCTTCAGCAAGTGCGCCATGTGCGCATTGCTCTGGTGTTTCGGCGGACGCGTAGTCTTCCTCTTCTTCGCGGCTTTGTTGGTGGCCTTCGCGTTGTTCTGGGGAGCCTCGCTGGCGGGCTTCTGGCCGAGAGCCAGGAGCTTGCGCACCATGTCGTCGGGCACGGGCAGCTCGATGCGGTGCCACATGTTCAAGAACTCGGGGTCGACGGCGTGAGACAGGCGGGGGTCATCAAGCCACACGAACTTGGCGTGGTTGTCCTTCTTAGTGCGCACGACAAGGATCTTGTGCTCGTTCTCCAGCTCCGTGATGGCCTGGTCGCAGTCAGGCCAGCCATCCTTCAGGTCCTTGACGCTCAGCGACGACGCGTCCATCTTGCCTTGCAGATAGGCGAGCAGCGTCATCTTGTTGTGCACGCCTGGGATCTTGGCCTTGAACTGGTACTTGCCGGTGCGCCAGGCGGGCTGCTGGTCGCCGGCGGCGCTCTTGGCGGTCTTCGGTGCGGGGACGTAGTCGATGCGCGAGTGCTTGTGCATGAGGTTGACGAACAGTCGCTGCTGGTGCTCAGGTAGATTGTGCAGGGTCAGGTGGTCGAGCACTTCCTGCAGCGTCTTAGGAGCGCGCTTCGCCTTGAGGAAATCGACGACATAGGTTAGCTGCGTCATCATATGGGTGCCGAAGTCTGTCGCTTTCGCAGCTGCCGCGGGCTGGCGCGGGGTGGGGGTGGGCGACGCGCGGTCCTGATGCTGACATTGTCGCGCTTCTGGCGTTTCGAGGCAGAAGATGGAGTGCCGTCGGACTTGGTGGGCGAAGCATTGGCACCGGGAGATGGTGAGGGCGGCGCGAGTCGCTTGCCGTTGTTGTTAAACTTCGTCGACTGGAAGGAAGCCATGCTGACGAGTCGGCGAGGAACTGGTGCGAAGTTGTTGGCGATCAATCTCGTCAAGAGACGGATGATGAAAGGGAGAGGATTGACGTATACGAGTGCGAGGCTGAAAAGATGCTAGTAGGTACCATGTACATACATATGTAGGTAGGTAGGTACTCAAGTACCTGTACTAGTGGGGCGCTTGTGGCTGGTTAAATATGGCTTGCGCAGCCTCTTTTTGTCCGACAGGATAAGGATCTTTGAAAGTTCCAAGTCTCCCAGCGTTGTATAGTACAGTAAAGTACCCAGACCGTATGGGTGAGAATTACCTAGGTATGTAGCTACTAAAATCATGGCGCCATGGCTGTGCCCACTATGGTCTCATCTATGATCTGCCAGCATTCGAAATTGACATGCGCCAGGGTATCTAGCTACGGACTAGGTAGATTATAATAATACGCTCTAAGAATGCAGGGAATTATTTCTATTTCCTAGCTCTCGTTGCCAAATGGAGAACAGTCCCCAAGTCTGGTAGAGATGAGACATACCAGATCTTTTTTGTGTCATTTCCTTGTTTCATTTTTAGGACTAAACTTAGATCAACGAGACATGGCGGTGCTTTGCATTGTATCACTTTGCGTTAAGTTTGAAGACGTCATCTTGAGGGTTAAACAGAAGTAGCATGGTTATTGCAATCGTCTATAGAACCCCTACCCTCCAGTGGACAAATTCTAATTGGTTCGACGGGGGTTGAACCCAATGGCAAGCGACAAAGAGGTCGAAGTACGCGCTTTGATCTATTATGAGTCGGGTAGAAACTATGTGCGGGATGAAAAAATTATCGCCATAATATCAACGCAGGTTCTGGCATGCCTCTGTGCTCGGACCATTCCTTTCCTTTTACGCCTTGGCTACACCGGCCAGTCCAGTTATTTGTTGGTCGTAAAATACGCGGTGGAGTATTCTCTTAGGCCTGGTTTTGCTGATTCTGCAGGTATTGGTAGCCAAAGTAGGCGGCAAGACCACCAACGAAGACGAAAGCATATAGGGCAGTGCCCAGGCCGGCGCCACTTGTGTCGGCGGGAGGGGAGACGGCTGAGGCAGTGGCCTTGGGTGCGGGGTCACCGGGCTGAGATGGGAGCTATTAGTAAGTAGATTGGCGAGAGGAGACGAGACGACGAAGTGGGTGGATGGTCGGAGGATGCTCGGAATTGGCAACTCACCTTGCGCTTCACATTGCCGACGTAGTACTTCTCAAGGGTTTCCCGGGCCTCATCACTGTGTCCGACATCTTCGAAAGCCTCAGTCGCATCCTGACCACCGACGTCTAGCAGGACCTCTTCGCCACCACTGTGAAGGAACGGCATGATTAGCACGAATACATCCTCGAGGGGGAGTTCAATGGCCAAGGCCGGAGTTCGCTTGAGCTCGGCAACAATAGCGCCAACGTCTACAGGAGAGAACCAATTGATGTCTCAGACTCACGGGTGCTCATCAATGAACTTGGTGGTGTCGTAGACCTTATCGTGGATAACAACATAGAGGTCCTTCTTCGTGTTGTGCTCGGCCACATCCTGATAGGTGAATTCCTTTGCGGCCATCTTGACGACTGGGATGCAAAAAAGTCTAGAACAAAACAAGTAATCTATATCGACGGCCGGAGAATAGACGTGGCGTGCGAGAATGAACGAGGGGAGATGGAGGTAGGTAGGTAAGAGGAGAAGAACAAGACACAGCGTCAGATGCCGGTGAGATTGAGATTAGATGCAGCGAACTGGTTGGTGCTGGGAGGTAGTCGGTCAGCCATTCGGTCTCACACAAGCATCGGCCGGCTTTTGGCTTTGGTGGACTCCCCAGTTCTAAATTGTTCTTTTCGCTACCTATAGCGCGGAATGGGCAGAACCTGGGCAGTGGGTACCTTAGGTAGGTAGGTAGTGGG